>JAVRXN010000004.1:65833083-66000541 GCA_033556935.1 Timema podura | reverse complement strand
CTACCTATGGTACTAACCTTATTTAATCAGTGGCTAAGGGGGAACTCAAGGTCAATTTGAAAATGAGGTCACACATTTTTATTTTAATAACATTCTTCTTTTAAGGAAGGTTAATTTTTCTGGTCAAAATGAAGACGGAGTATTAAAAACTCATCTTCGTCCCTGTATCTACCTGATAGTTTCGCTCGACATGAATTATAATTTTTAATTTCATGTTGCTTATTTCTTGCCATGAAGAAAAAATAATATGTATTATTTGTTATTTAAGGTATATAACGTGCACTAATGAACTACTGATTATATTAGAGCACACGAGAGTTTCTAAGAGCGAGAGTGAAAGGGCCTGCCATTTCACTGAGAAAGGTGTTTTCACAAACCTTTCAGGGTTATTCTACATACCACGTCCGAGGGAAATCGTGCTACGGAGTTTTATCGCTCAAGAAAAATATAGTCGATCTCGGCTAGGTTTGAACCCATGAACGTCGGGTTCTGAGGCGAGCACTTTACCCCAAGACCAACGAGGTCGTTCAAGAAAAATAAACTTTTTTTAGCTAAGAAATTTCAAATTGAACAATTTTTTTTATCAAACCTACAGTTAGATTCTATATTTAAAACCAATAACGAACCATAATATAAAAAAATATAAATTATATTATATATTTTGTTGTACACACTGCTAAATAAATAGAATACTATAATTGTTATTGCCACCTTGACATATATGTTGTATGCAAACAATATCTTCACTTCATTGTACCCAGCCGGGTTTGAAACCTGGACCTCCCTATTTTTGTCACACCAGACCATATCAGACGTGACTGACGTCTTTGTCCGCGTGTCCTTTGGTTCCGGTTGGTTTTATGTTACTTTTTATGTTGTTACACTTAAGTTTTATCAACTTCAGAATCGCATTCCTTATTTAACATAGCGTGTTTTTTTTATTGTGAAGGAAGTTAATTCCTACTGTTAATTTTGCCATCAAACTTCCTGTAATAAAGTGTCAAGTTTGACACGTGCGGGAAACTACATGGCTTTTATTGTTTAGTATGGGTTTATTTTCATTACTTTGGTAGCCGTACAACAGTGCGGACAATTTAATATTATACTAACCACCTTTATAATTATCTTTAAATAACTGAATAGGTATAAATAGTTAATAAAACGATTCTTGAATAAACACCGATACTTGAATAAACATGGAACGATTTCATTCAATATAACTTCGATAAGGTTAAAAATAATAGTTCTCTAAACATTAGACGTCAGTCTATCCATTCGAAAATGTTTAGGTAGGCCTAAATTATGTCACGAAGTTCTTAAGATTTATCTTTGGATTTCCTGTTCAAATAACTCTCATAAGAATTTCTCTTTGGTTTAGGTGATCAAGGTAGTCCTAAAACAAAGAATATTATAATATAGGTATAATATATTCATAGAGAATAACCATAGTTCTCGCTGTTTAAGACGTCACTCTCAATATATTTCAAAAATTAAATAAGCCTTGGGTACCTCCTCGATAGATTGCTTAGTATTATAAATTAAATCACTTGATGAGCTACCAAACAAACATTTTGATAGGCCATCATATTGAAATGGATCATCATATTAAAAAATATTATGCATACATGTTGATTGGAATAAGTTCAAAGAATGTTCCTGCCAAATTTCATCAAAATTAGTCCAATTATTTGTCAATATTTTATTTTTATTTAGAGATTCAACGTGCACTTTCTGACCCACTGATTATATCAGCACACGAGAAGTTCTTTGAGCGAGAGTGAAAAGAGCTCATCAATTTTGCCAGTATGGGTATTTTCACATTCCTTCCAGGGTTCCTTTATATGCCACAATCGACCTGGGACCGACGGCTTTACTTCCCCTCCAAAGGAAGTTGTGCTACGGATTTTTATCGAACTAAATGGGCTTGACATTTAATACGCGTGACCAACTACGCGAATCTTGTTCATTTTGTATAATGATAAGCTAAATAAATACAACTTGGTTAGTTAGCATCTGACAAATCTTCAAGCTTGTTAATTATTACAAATTATTCTGTAAAATGTCTCCACAAAGGTCAAGGGTACCAACTATTTAAAGGGAATATATTCACCCTGCGGCATTTCTTATGACATGGGTTCTCAAACCCCGGGTCGCGCGAAAAACTAATGAAACACAAATTGTACAAAATGATTAATACTTGAATTACAAATTAATTGTGAAATGTAGGCATTATGAAGGATTACTGAACTAATGAATATAGCGAGTAAAATCTTTCACATCCACTTGACACACTTTTGAATCTGTCACGTTGAGTACTCCAACACGTCCAATGTGGAACCCTGTTTTACCAAGGCTGTATGGACTACCAGAGATATCGGCTTCCTGCTTCTCCCCGACAGTCATCCCTTTCGCTGACACTTTGCACGGCATGTTGTCTTCCTTCACAATACAGAGAGACGGACCTGAATGTCTCATGAATACGAGAGAGTTGCAAAGCTCTTTTTCAGGAACATGGGGACCAAGAAATACAACGTTCTTATCGTTCAGTACACTTGTTCACATATCTGACGATTTAGGGGATTACTAGAGATTAATATAATTATTAATTACTGAAATAAAGTATATTTTGTAAGTATTTTAACTGTTTTATTTATATGCTAAACCAATTCAGGAGCTATTTAGTATTTTAATGTGGCAAGGACCAAACAAGGCGTATTTTGCTTAGGCCCAAAAACCTACACTGGATATCATCTCTGAGTGAACTCGGGGTTGCTATTGGGAAACGCTGTCATTTTATAGTTTTCGTTAAATATAAGACAAGTTTGGCAACGCTGGTTAGTCGAGGTTGCCAGTAGCTCCTCCTGACCCTCACTACAGCATCTTCAGACATAACTGAGAGCAAGGAGATTTGGCAACAGTTAATTGAGTTAGAGCGAAGATAAAGTTCTTCTCCATAAGACCTGCAGTTCTCTCAGCAATGGTATTGGGTGTATGTTAGTTAATGAGGGAGAATGGTTTGTGATGTTTCATGGTTAATTAACTAAAGAGGGAATGTAGAAACTTGAACTATTGACTCAAGTTGTGCTTTACATTTTGTCTGATTGCAATAATATAATATTTTAGTTAATTCAACTAAGCAAATTTAATAAACACTATAATATTGTATGAAAATACAGTAATGGAAGATATTGAAATTACACCCAAATTTTACTACGAACGGACATATCAAACGGTTAGAAAAAAATATTATTTATCTATTTTCACGTATTCATACGTAAAGTAATATGATCTGCAGCTATCACTTTTAATAGATCTTATCAAAACCTATAAAATAAAATAATAATACAGTAAATTCTTATCAATATTGACCATGATAAATATGTTTGTATTCTCCAAAAGCTGCTCTAATGTCCGTCTGTTCGAAAGTCAAGGTAATTTGGTGAACTTTTGGGTCGTCAGACCAGAAAAAGATATGTTTAGGATCACGACCGCAAGAAACACTGTCTTATGGTACTGGAAGATCTGATGAAGCTTCAAAATCTTCAAATACCTCATAATGTTAAAGTTATCTTTTCACTGAATCACAACTTTATTTGTTCAAGAAATATTACTCATAAATCTTTATTTATTTACCTTAATATTAAAACTGCATTATTTCCCGTTTATAATTAGTTAATTTCGCATTTGCATACTTTTTATCAAACTTTTGATGTTTTGTACGAACCATATTTCAAACTAACAATACCGTATATCTAGAGCTCTGCAATGTATCTCAGAGGTCCAGACGATCCTTAAAGGTTTATTTCAAAAAGTGATTATTTCAATAGGTCGGCTTTCATACAACTAAACTTGTCATTCAAAAAAAGTCATAGGTTTCTTCAGAAAAAAAAACACATTTCAAAGCTGTGGTAATTTACAAAAAAAATCTCGAGTTGAACAAGTCAAAAGCTGAACAATATGTTGTCAAGCCCCTCTGGTCAAGACGCCAATCATTCTGTCAGAAAGGCTATCTTTGCCCAATGTTGAGCCAAGCAAGGGACCAGAAAAGGACATCTTGAAAAGTTCCAACAAAGGAGACTGACATCTTCGAGTGAGAACTGACAGAAGTGACATAAAATGATCCTCCACTTCCATGACCTTAGTCAAATAAGGTGCAATATCATGTTGTTCTCTTAGGTACCAGTTAGGATGGACCGAAATCTTTACTTCCCCTCCTAAGGAAGATGTGATAGGATTTTGTAGGATAAGAAAAATCCCGTGAACTCAGCTGGGTTTGAACACGAGTGAATCTTGAGACGAGCACTTTACCTTAAGAACTACTAACCCAACCAGTATTGGCACGGTAACATAAAGTACACGAACTATTAATATTCTGTTTTGGACAGTTACAAATTAAATTACAAAATGTACGCTTATTCAAATAATAATTACTAAGGAGCATAAGTACATTTTTTGGTGTAATACTTATGAATGAAACTTGCTATTAAAATCTTTGAATCATGTATATCCGAGTTACAGAGATAAAAATTATAAAATGTAGATTTCCTCTCGTTCCCTCTTGAACAGCTTTCTTTTAATTTTATTCTGTTCAATAAACTTGTGAAAAATATAATTTTTCTTGGCAATGGGTTCAGCTACAGCTAAATTTTAATTTTTAATATTCACTTTTTTTTGCAAAAATCTGTTCTTGAAACTCCTAATATAATTAGCTCAGAATTGTGTTCAGATGCTCTAAAATTTCCTCCTAAGAGGTTAAATTTCTGAAATATCTCTTGGGAGAGGGGGGTACACTCCTGATAGGTGGGACTCCGATTTATCTCTCTCCCCCCTCCCCCCATTTAGAAAATTAACATGGGCGCCCTTGGATAGACGTAAGATAAGAATGTAAAATTGTTAAATATTTTCGTTGAAAACGCATAAATAGAGCACAGTGCAATCATGGGCTAGACCCCATTTGGTTAATTTAATGTACTTGACGGGGCAAGATGACAGACCCTGCTCCACTGGTTAGCTCATAATTAGACTATAACTTCGACTAATATAATTAATAATAATAATAATAATGTGATGGTTTGTCGTTTCTCCAAACAAACACATTATTTTAGTCTCGATTTACCAATAATAGGGCTAGTGCTAGTTATTAAGTTTTAAATCTAATTTGGTTTTTAATATAACCCTCCAAACAAATGCAGTAATATTAATTTCTGGTAGCGTTGTGAGTTAAAATATATTAATTTAAGTTTTTTTGTTCGATTTGTTAAGGAAACGTAAAATAAAATTATTGCACACTTTCACACAAACATATGCACCTACAAAATATGTTTTATTCTATTCTAGAACCACCCATTTTCCTTGTAGGTCAAGGTCATTTTGCCCCCGTGTAGAGGGGAAAGTGAACAATATGTGCACATTTTCTAGCACATATAAAAACATTTAACTTTTAAAACTGAAATTGGATTCTGTTAATATTTTGAAAATTAAAAGTATACATCTACATGTACATACGGACATAGATAGAAACTTAATCACGACGTTCGCTGTGAATATAGCTAAAAAAAAACCCACCACCTGGTACTTTATCCATCCTCACTAACTTTCCCCACACTTCCCTATCCTTGCATGTACTCCCTTCAACAACATATATACATACACAATCATACATGCTCTCTTATTCTTAAAACTCTTCCATTCGTGTGCAACATTTAACCCCGTATTACATGGCCTACTAGAATCCTTTATATAGTATAAGGCCGGTATTACACTATCACATTTCTTTCATATTTCTTTGATCAAAGATCTGTGATGTATCTTTGACGACTCCTCAAAGATCTTTGATCACAGAAATATTTTACAAATCTTTGATCACATATTTACGTTATAGAACATGCTCTAAGGTTTGATCAAAGAAAATGGCGTCTGAAAGATTATCCTGGACGTGCGAAGCAGTCTTAGCATTTCTTAGGTGTGTATTTTTTTTTTAATTAATGGAGTGACTTTTGCTACCAAATATTTAAAAGTTTCACAGGCCATGCGTAAATATTTTTGAAGTTTGAAGTTATTTTAGCAGGCAGGTGTTAATCCCTCTTGAATTTCATCTCCCAACCCAAGGTCGAACCCACAATCGTTTAACAGGTTTTATTTTTGTTCTAAGCAGCAACGAGATTATCACAATAGCACTCACAGTCGCCGCACATGAAATTAAACCATTGGAGTCAATTTTTTTAATAACATATATAGTAGCAACTCTGAAAGAAATGTGATGTAGTGTAATAACACATCTTTGATCAAAGACGGCGTTAAATCTTTTATCATATATTTGATCAAAGAAAAATGTGTTAGTGTAATATCGTATGATACTCATGTCAAATAGCCGGTTGTTGTCTGCAGTTTAATTAAATCAGGGATTGTAGGACTTTCTCCCCTCTTTATACTTTTCTCTGGGATTACTCTTGAAATAGTGAAATGGTCGGGAACATCTTCATCCCCGAATCGTAAACGCTCTTCCGCCATTTTCTCGGGAGGTCGTTTTGATGACTGCGCTTGATCGAAACCGTTTCTCTCTTAGATGAGAGGGAGGGTTGAAAGGGGAAGGATTCACAAGGGAAGAGTGTTGCCATGGTGGGCCAGTCGTCAGATGGAGTTCCTGCGGGCCAGCAAGCAATCTCAGGAGATGAGCCCTTAGAGAGCAAGTCCAGATTACCCCCTGACCCTCTTTACTCCACCCTACCCTCTCAAACGTAGGGGGGAAACTACGCATGCGCTTGCTTGTCTTTTAACTGCCGCGATCATTAGCGGTAGGGTGTTCAACAACGCCACTGGGCTCTTCTCTTCTACATACTTTTTAAAACTCACGAGAGAACCACAAAAATGTTCATACTTCTTCCGAGTGAAACGTAATCAAATAAGTGATTATTTTATTCGTTCTTCACTCGATATTAATTGTATTTATTAGTGAAGGACATGATTTCAAGTAGTTTGTTGCACACTGAGCTATAATATCGTATATGAGACTTATTTTTAAACTTGTTTTATAAAACAATCATAATAGGCTATTATAGCGAAATGTGTAAGTTTTTAATGTTTGAAATAAAATGTGTTTATTTATTTTTGATTTGAGGTATCTACTTTATTTTTACTTTCATTTATTTGAGGTATTTAACGTGCACTTTTAACTGATGATATTAGCACACGAGAATTTCTCTGAGCGAGAGTGAAAGGTGTAATGATATGGAATTATACATCCCAATAATTTATTATTCACATTTGTATTCAAAACTACGATGTTATAAATGAGAGCGGGTTGTAAGATTTATTTGTGTTGTTGTTAAGTTGCAAGTATGGCGAAATCTTTCTACGTCTCTGTTTGAAAAGCTAACGCAGTTTTGTAGACAGAAACGCACCTGGATGTCCGCACCTTTATTTTAAGAAGCTTCTAGAAGGAAATGTCGCTAGATATAGTTCTTCAAAGTACGCATCTCTTCACTTTCCTTCCTGACGAGAACCCGTGTAGGTGGAGTCGATTAAATCTTAATACGTGTTCTAAATCTCACGTGTGGGCAATTATCGTGTATATGACGTGATAGTCGGGCTTTTAAATTAAAATCTACAACGTGTGAAATATCTGGCAAAAAACTGTTTATCTACTTAAAGTAAAAAACTATAAAAGACCAGAACTTTTAATTTATAAAATAAAACATCATCCCGTTTTAATTACTATAATACAGGATAGCAAACTTGGACCCAATTCAATCATTATATCAAATATCACTCTAATCGTGGCGAACAAACATTACTATATCAGGCTAGCTCTTTAAACGTTACAAAGGGTCTACCAATTTCACCGGGAAAGGTAGACTATTCACCTTCCAAGGTTTTGTTACATGTCACAATCGACATGGGACCGAAGTTAGTTGTGCTACGGATTTTTATCGCTCAATAAAAATCCGTCGAGCCCTGCTGGGTTTGAACCCACGAACATTGGGTTCTAAGGCGAGCACATTACGTCAAGACCAACGAGGTCAACTTAAACTAGAACAGTGTAAAGTTATGCTGTGAAGTTATAATAGTAGAAATGAAATAATGTTATGCGGTGTTACACTATAACATTATTTAATTTAAAATATAACTTCAAGATTTCACTAAACTAAGACTTGTTAACTTACATCTCTTTATTCTGTCTACTTACTGCATATCAGTTATTATTTACTTATTTTACATTTTGAAAACAAAATCATTTGTTTATCAATACATTCTAAATATATTCAGTCGAAACTAAGAAAAAACATTTGATATAGATCATATTTAACTTTAAATATTCCGAGTGTGTCCTAAGTTAAATATTCGGAGTTCCTTACGCGGTTATTGTTGCATTAATTTGAGCCATGGATATCTTTTTTTCCTATTTTGAGTAATGCCACAGGGATTACAAAACTGACAAATCTTTATTATAGAGCTTTTATTTTTATTAAGCTAAGTAGAGAGATAAATGAATTATATCCAAGATATTGATTTGTTTTTTGTTTCAGTTAAACATTATTTTTTATAATATTGGGCAAGGCAAGACCAACGAAGGTTTTTTGAAGATACAAGTGCGTGATATTTAAGCTATTAGTTGACCCTGGTATTCCAGTTTCCCTTTAAACTGCTCTTTCAATTGAGATATCCAGGTTATCGTCCGTAATTATTGTGCAACTTAAACATTTTCAGCGTCACATTTTACTAAAACAGCTAAGCAGTGGCCCACCATCCTCTCCGGGTAATATTTTGTTGAATTAACAACATATTTACATCAGTTTATCAATTTGTCCTTTTCAAACACCTCGTCCTAATCGGAACTGATCCTAAACGAGTTTTTCTCGAACATTCTACTGTATAATCTTGACTTAATACATAGCTGTTAAAATAGTATGTTTCATTATAGAGCTAGTGTTGCCTTAATACATAGCTGTTAAGGTATTAGATAACACTATGGATCTAGTGTTGCCTTAATACAAGTCTGTTCAACTGCTCGAATGTTAAATTTCATAATATATTTGTATTGTCCACTACATTGCAATCCACGGTTCAACAGTCCATTTGTTTATTTGATGGTCAATAAACTTGTAGTATGTGAACATAATATTTACATAAGCAATTCACCTGTGCTAGCACATCTGGAGCCAAACAAACAATATGTGCGACAAAGACGTTAATAGGCTGTTAATAGGACGAGTCTTTATTAATACCTCCATGGATAGAGCGGGTGTCCTCAGGACATTTAGTGGTCTTTCTTTCCCACTGAGCCACAGGGACAGGCAATAGAAAGGTGGAGCAGGAAAGACTGGTAAGCGGGTCGACGTTAGATAATTGGAAGCAAAGATTTATGGCAACATTCTGACACGAGAATATTTTAAGATGATATGTATTCGAGGGTAAGACATGTCGGACGGGAAGAAGCACAAGGTAAATTAATTAAAATAGAAGCTACTGCTACTGTGTATTTCAAACGAATGTAGCAACTACATAGAAGGCTTATTTTTCTAAAACCCACCAGAGGCCTGTTTCATAGATCTATAACTATACAATTTACAATATGGTTCTCTTTCATCTTTAAGATGTTAGAGTAATGTTTGATAAATAAATTAGTAAACTTTTGTAGCTTCAAGTAAGTAGTTTGGTTTCATAAAACTATTTATAGGCCTAGATATACAAATGTTTTCTCAAAGTCTACGCCCATGGATAGAATAAAGGTGTAATTTTAACTGGTAGTTTTTACATAAATATTAAGTCCACCATACTACTTTAGTTAATAAATCACTATGCAAGCATGTTTATGTAGTATGGATAGCTTAGAATAAGTTAATGATTTTCTGTATCTGGGCAGAATGTTTTGTAAAAATAGAAGGATGGATGGTAAAATCGACAGACTGGTGAATGCATCTTGTAGAGTAGTTGGATGTATGTGGACTATTGCAAATAATGAAGTAGTATCGAAAGAGGCAAAGATGTCAGTATAATAAAATGTGTTAACACCAACATTATTTTATGGATGTGAAGTGTGGGTTTGTCAGGATAAACACAAGAGAAAAGTGAATCCTGTTGGACTGAGATATAATATAAGAAATGTATGTGGAAAAGCTCGTATGGACAGAGTAGGTAATGGGTGCTGAAGGAGTGCGGTTTGAAAGGGAATCCAATAGGTAAATTTATTTATTTTTATTCCTCTATAATTAATAAAATAACTTTTGTATGTCAATAAATAAATAAAAATGTATTCTCACATTTATTAAGTACATCTGTCAATCTTTCTTCGTGTAATTTACCATAAGCCATCTCTCCTACCTACACTGCGTCGTCTTACCAACCTATATAGGAGGGATGGCAAAAAAAAATGATTTTGAAAAATTTCCTTAATACATAATTAAATGTTTTCCCTCCCTATGATATATTTTTTATTTAGAGTACATTACAGAGAATACACTGCTGTTTTTTGCTATGTTGTCATATCCTTTGTTTTAATTATATGAATTTTTTTAAATTGTGCCTAGTCTCTCCTAGGTTTACTATATATATAAACTGGTGTCAAATATTCTAGGGGCGTATTTACCTCGACCAAGCATTTAGACAAGTTAATATACACATGGGTCTAGAAATGCTTAGTTTCCATGGTAGGATGAATTTTACTGTTCAATTGATAAGCAATCCAACAGAAGAAGTAACACAACTATACAAGACAAAATTTAACAGAAACTAACTAAAACTAAAGGCAGAACATTTTGTAACCCAAATGGTGTCCTTCTACCTACCTGAGGTGTTACGAATTTGCTAACATCAATTTACGATACATTCTTAAAACCTCAGCACTAGACACAGGAGTTGAGTAAACAATGGACTTTGAATGTCCTCAGAGAGATTAGGTTCAAATTCTTTGATCGAGCCCACCATTCAACGGATCCCCCGCGGCCAATCCATCTTTGAGGAAAACCTTTAATAACTCTAAAATTAGGCAATTTTAAAACCACGTTTATATGAAGCTTAATTAATGTATGGTGGATGGGAATACGCCCCTAATATATTTGACACCAATTAAAATTCACCCTTTACATATAATATAATATTAAAATGTATAATATTTATATATATTGTCATAAAATGTATATTTTTATATATTTGTGTTACAATATATAATATATTTATATTAAAATGTATAGTATATTTATGTATATTGTATTAAAATGTATAATATATTTATATTAAAATTTGTAATATATATATATATAATATTAAAATGTGTAATATGTTTATATATATCGTATTTAAATGTATATTTATGTATATATTGTATTTAAATGTATAGTGTATTTATACATATATATATAGTATTTAAATCTATAGTATATTTATAGGTGATCTGGCGGTCAAGGGATAAGGTGTCGGACTTCTGTACTGGGGTCCGGGGCTCAATCCTCGGTCCCGGCACAGATTTATCTAATTGCCAAACCCTTCCTTCACCTCTGTAAAGATGTGTATTAATCACAACTTGTGAATGTGAGGAATGCCAGGCCTCCACCGTGGTTCGGATCCCACGTTAAACTGTAGGTCCTCCATTTCATCTCACAATCACCCTACCATCACACATTAGCATAAGTGCGTAAACCCGAATGGGTAGTAAGACGCGGTGCTAATAATAATATAATATATATATGCACCGTTTTGTAACCATCTAAATGAGAACGTATTTTTACATTTAAACCACCTTCTAATTGCTACATACGTCATATAATCATAATGAAACTCGCAATAGAGCAGTAATCTAAAGCTAACATTAGATAATATTAATGTAAAGCTGGTAGCTCATTTCAGCGGGTCTATCACCACTTGGCTTAAATCAGCTACACCGACCTAGGTCTATATTAAACAACCGTCTAACATCTGTTTGGGGGACTCCCCCCTCCTGACAAACGCCCGAGGGGGCAAAGGCTGTACCTCATCTCTTCCCCCTATACCCTTCTCACTCCTCTGATCTTCTGTCTCTCTTGATCTCTTCAACTCATTAACTTTCATAAAACCAAGAACGACTTGGAGGCTGATTGCGTGAGAGAGTGTGTCACTTGTTTGGAGTTCACTAGCACTTCACATGTCTGAGACAGAGGGAGAGTGTCACTGTTGTTTGGAAGTTCACTGGCACTCCACATGTCTGAGACAGAGGGAGAGTGTCACTTGTTGTTTGGAGTTCACTAGACATTCCACATGTCTGAGACAGAGGGAGAGTGTCACTTGTTGTTTGGAGTTCACTGACACTCACATGTCTGAGACAGAGGGAGAGTGTCACTTGTTGTTTGGAGTTCACTGACACTCCACATGTCTGAGACAGAGGGAGAGTGTCACTTGTTGTTTGGAGTTCACTGCACTCCACATGTCTGAGACAGAGGAAGAGTGTCACTTGTTGTTGGAGTTCACTGCACTACATGTCTGAGACAGAGGGAGAGTGTCACTTGTGTTTGGAGTTCACTGGCACTCCACATGTCTGAGACAGAGGGTGAGTGTCACTTGTTGTTTGGAGTTCACTGACACTACATTACTATCAGAGGGGACTGATCATGAGACATCAGTTCTCACAGAATTGAACGAGAAGTGTAACTTGTATTACATGAACCACATGTTGGCACAATGGCGAGATTAAACTATACTTCTGTATTGATATTCTAGGGCCTCATGTTGAATGTAGTATATAATATATATATACATAGTTGACTAATTGAACACTAGCATGAATTTGCTTTTGTCATCGTAGGTTAAAAGGTGGAATGATAGTGTGTTCGGGACCATACCATGGGTCCACTAACCACTCACTAACGCTCTTGCATGCCGTTCTTAGTACACTTAATTATTATGTGAGGAGAAAGTATGCGAAAATCCACAAGGAGGCATTACTGGGGTTTTTTGATAACTTTTTAGTTAATAAATCAAACAAAACATACTGTAATCAATGTAAAATTGGAGTGACTTTGAATCGATGTCGGTGGTTTGAAGTGGACTTCTTATAGACACGCTATATTCAGTTTTGATGCTCTATGCCCTGTACAGACGGGCGATGTGGCCTTGGCTAGGTACATTTGTGACGAAATAATGATAGTAATGGTAGCTTTTGGTTTAGTACCATATTTCACTACACGTTCGGTTTATATGGCTATGTACTAATTATAATAAAGGGATGAGCAAGATTGAATTCAGAGGAAGGGTACCAGCATTTGCGTGTAGGAAGAGTGGACAACCATTTAGGAAAACCACCCTCAGTTCATCCGACCGAGATTCGAACCCCCAACCTCTCCTCATCTGAAGTTCAGTCTATTGCTAGAGTGATGCTTTGGTTTATCTTAGGCGAGTGGTTCTCAAACTGGGGTACGCGAGCATCTCTCGGGGGGCAACATGACCCAGCGGGGAATCTTTGAGGCAGCCAAGGGAAACTTTCTCCTTTGATTACCTGACATTGGTCATTTGGAGATATTTCATAGTGGGAGTACATTATACTTTGTCCTGACCAGGTACAGGATAAAAGTAAGTTTTAGAACCACTGGCTTAGTAGACCATTCGGCCACCGAAGAATGTTATAACGATATAATAAAAATATACAGTCCATACTTGTTTTGTGAACATTTTAATGCTACCAAATGAAAATAAAGTTAATTCAAAATGTTTTGTGAATTCATGAATAAAATGTTTAAAGTATACAGTAGATAGTAGATAACTCGGACTAGTTGGGGATCGACACATTCGGATTTTTCGAAAATACAGTACCTATATAAGAAAAAAGTCTGTATATTTACGATAGGTCAGTGTAAAGGTAGAAAGATTTTCATTTCATTTAAATAAATAACTTACACATTTGTTTTTTGTTGTTAAATATCACAAATTCTGAAGGAATATAATAAGGCAAAAATAAAAACAAAAAGTCTAAAATTTTTCTTAACGATGGTTGAGGTGCATTTTTTGGTGGCCATGTCTCTGATATTGATACCACTGTGGTTATTTTTATAAATACTATTTTTTCTCAGCGATTCGAGGTTTTGACATCCAAATTATTGATGCTCTACTGTATTCTGAAACAATTTTGACACATTTGTTAAATTATCTACAAGATACCTTTAATTAAAGCCACGTCCTTAGAACTATTTCTCAAAACAAATATAAATCATTTCGCTTTTGTTTGAAGGCCAAGGAAATCACTGTTGAGATTGTTTTTTGTAGACAACTTGTATCTATCTCTTTTTGGCACAGTTACATAAACATCGCTGTGAGCTGTGAGCTGCAACAAATGGCGCACAAGTTTCCTTGATGATTACTTGCTACCCTATTCAGGGGTCAAATGGTCTAAGCATCACACTCGCAATAGACTAAAATAAACTACCAATGACTAGATTGGGGCTAGAAACCCAATCGGGTTAACTGATGGCTTTTTTTAATATATGGTTTTTCACTATCCATACACAATTGCGGGTACACTTCCCCTAAATTCAACCAGCCTTTTCCTTAGCACATTAGAGCAATATGTGTATTATTCAAACAGGTAGAGAGGCATTGTGACAGTCACGTGTTTGTCTAGTAATGGCACGACCGTGACAGATCGTTCACACGGTGACAGTCACTTGTTTGTCTAGTAATGGCACGACCGTGACAGATCGCTCACACGGTGACAGTCACGTGTTTGTCTAGTAATGGCACGACCGTGACAGATCGTTCACACGGTGACAGTCACTTGTTTGTCTAGTAATGGCACGACCGTGACAGATCGTTCACACGGTGACAGTCACTTGTTTGCCTAGTAATGGCACGACCGTGACAGATCGTTCACACGGTGATATGACTTATACCGAATTAAGTACGGAAACGTCGTGGATGCACAAGAGGAACTAGTTCTAGTACTTAATTGAGTCGGCAAAGAAGATGATTGGGAAACCTTTGCTATGTATTGTTTCAGATATGTAACTTTAAGGGAAGGAGGACCTATTATCAGTAAACAATACTTATTAAATAAATGTGCATTACAGAGATAGCCTGCGTTGTTGACAACTAGCTGTAAGATTGATACTAGACATACTATATCAGTACAGATTATAGTATCCACCGCTCTCTCACGCTTGAATCTAACAGTTAAGAAAAATATAAATACCAGAAACGTAACAAGTATCATTTAAATATGGTGTTGGACAAATTAGTGGTTTAAATAACATTCCCGGTTTGTTTCCCTGTGTAATTATAATCCTCTTTGCTCGAATATAACGGCATGAGGCCGTGCACGAATTGATTTGGTTCCTAGAAGCATACGTGTTCTATCTAGGAGGGAAATATCTCCTGTAATTAAAGATAATTGCTCGGAAATTCCATCGCTTTCTGTGTCACTATTGAATTATGTATAATAGCGCGTGTCTCAAACAGGGAGAAAGAAAGTTGGAGAGGTAATATCCTAGTAGGACTGATGTGTGCTCCGGGTCGCACCCAGTAATGGCACGTCATCCAATGATACACAGGCTCTTTGTTTAAAAGGATGGGTTCGTATTCATATTATTTATATACCTGGATTAAAAAAATATTTGTCTTGTAGAGGCTTCGAATTACACTAGTGGAGGATTGACGACATGTATGATGCAAGTTGACTTGAAGGTTGGTTACACTGCACACATGATGAAAGGGCAGGTTGATCTGAAGAAAATGTTGTCAAGAATCTTTTACCACATGTGTAAATAGCAGCTAATATATCAGCTTACCATTCAATATAAGCTTAAATTTTATTTATTAGTAGCTTTATTGTGATTTACATGTTCGCCAAAAAATAATATCAGAGCTATGTGATCACGTGACTAGCTCTAAGCCAATCACAAGACATCAGCGCAAACAGCTTTACACGCACTTCTCCATAAACTGAAACAACCAAATTTGAAGACCAAGCGACACAATCATTACACATGCACCCTCGTATGGAGGTAAAACCAAACAGTTTCGTCTACTGTTGGGAAATGATTTAAAATAACTCGTTAAATGAAACGTTTATGTGAGTCGTTCTAGTTTTGTTTTCATTTATTTCTCTACACAGAACAATAATTAGAAACCCAGTTCGATGGCTGCATGGTCTAAGGCACTACTCTCACAGTGGACTAGACTGCATATGACGGGGAGATCAAGGTTCGAATATCAGTTAGGTGTAATTTCAAAGATGGGTTTTTACTCTCCCTCCCCGCAAATGTGGGCAAAATATCTCTAAATATAACCTTCCTAATGCCAAAAACCATTAGCGTGATTAGTACAAAAGTGTAGGGCTATAACCCGAACGGTTAGTAAGACGCGGTTCTATAAAAAAAATAGAAAACATCCATCTTGATAAAAAATTAAATACATTGCTAGCAGCTATTTTAAGCTTGTGTTGCAAAGAATTATGGGTCAACATAGATTCCCGTTGTCCCACTAGAGAGGATTCTGCTCTCGATTTTCGGAAAACCTGTGGGTAGGGAAGGCTCTATTCATTTACCCCGCCCGATATTTAACGGAAAAACATGTCTTGGTCAAATTATTACATCATATAAAATTAAATTAAAATAATAATTAAATGACGAGGGGCAGTATAGGCTTATTATGTTTTTTTCAAGATAACATTTGGATTATTGAGATGTTGACGTTTGACTGATATTTTTATAATTCTGTGTTTTAACTATCCTATTTATGTTTTGTTTGGCATATGTCTTGTAAGCACCGCATTGAGGTTGTTCGCTTATCTACAAACTACGCTATTGTTCTAGGGACATGGAAGGTTGAACTTAGAGAACGTAAACCCTAATTTGCATGGAGAGAGAGTGGGAAAACATTTAGGGAAAACCACCCTGAGTACACCCGACCGGTATTAAACCATGATCTCTCCATCGGCACTCTAGTCTATTGCGAGAGTAGCGCCTTATACCATGTGGCCACAAAAGTGTTTGGCATATGTCGTTTTCAAAGTAATTATTAAGGCCCTTGGCCCTGTCGAGTGCAAGTCTAAAACCTATTTTGTTGTATAGTGGGCGGGAGGGTGAAAGGCCAAAGTATCCTTCCGCGCCTACAAGAACAGATGGATCACGGAAACCGTAGATGGTGCTAGCTAACAGACAGGTCTGTTGGAAAAATTATACCTTTGGAAATTTCAGATTTCTCGAGAACAAGTGAAATTTTTATAGTAATATTTTAAACACCCCTTCTAAGATAATGTATCAATGTTTATTAGTTGTAATATTTTCTTATTTATGAAGCCAGCAGTTTTCTATTGAAAAATGTCAAAATTATTGATATTTGATCACTGTTAAAATTATAGAGGAAGTGTATATATAAAAAGTATAGCTTTATCAACATGCTTTTATTCTTGAACAAACCGTTTCCGAAAAGAAAATTGCAAAACAATAAAAATTCTTGAAGATAACCGTTTGTTCCCATGGCTCCGGCCCTTTTCATTTGGCGTGGAAATGCAATCACCTTAAATAATATTTATAAAACGTATCTCAATCCCAGCTTGCTATTTTATTGATTACACAATAAATATAGTGTTTTTTACTACAGCTATAAAAAGTGATCGTTAAGTGTTCATGCTTTAAGTCCTTGCATGACTCTATAGCACGGGAGGTTATCAAGATCGGATCAATGTTCTCAGTTCGCAACCTGATAATACATATTTGTACCTATTTTTGTCGTTAAATTATAGTTTTTTTAGCACCGCGTCTTACTACCCCTTCGTATTACACGCTTATGTACTAATTACTCTAATGGTTTTAGGGATTAGAAAGGTTTTATTTAGAGGAAGTGAACCCGAATTTGCAGGCAGGGAGAGTGGATTTTGGAAAACCATTTTGTAAAAATCACCCTCGGTAAACCCTACTGAGATTCGAACCTCAAACTCCCCTCATCTGCAGTCTAGTCTACTGCAAGGGTAGCGCGTTAGACCACGTGGTCAATGAAGCGGGTAATGTATAAAAGTATTTAATTTAGTATTAGAAGACTAGACATAACTTCATGTATATAAATATAATAAATTGAATGTAAATTTTTAGTCCAACTATTTATTGATGCATTGATAATTGGTACCCACTTTAGTACCCACTTTGGTGGGCACGCGGACTAACTGTCACAGTCTGACTCGGAGATAATGGTGAGGTCTGGGATTGAATCCTGGCCTGATATAGGCCTACTGAGGATGCTCTACTTATAAATTGGTTCCCTCCACGCAAATGGTGGTGAAATTCAACCTGCTGACTCCCTACGCGAATAATATCCCTGTTAGAGCTGTGGCCTTGTATAATCTTTATCCCTTCATGCTTCAGGTCTTGATACTCCTCCGTATTAGCCTTTAATTATAAGTTATGAGAGGCTGAATTGAGAGGAAGTGTTCCAGTATTTCCAGGCAGAAGAGTGAGTACCATCTAGGCCTGGTAATAAAACCGGACAAGACTAGACGAATGCCTTTCCCCGGATATCCACAGGGTTGAGTCTATACACACCGTGACACTATTATTTGGACATGATACACTCTTCCAGTGAAGTGTTGCCCAGTCTTCTCAGCCATCTTGTGGCCAGGTGGATACTGTTTTATACCAAATGTCGGAGATACTAGAGCGAGATATGATACCTACATAATTATTTTACCATCTAGTTCTCCTAACTGTTGGGCCACAATATTTAAAAACATTCGTCATTTTCTTTAAGGTATTATCTATCAAGGTGAGGTGGAATTGGACGTGGGCTGTTTTTGCAGATCTTATGGCAATTTTTTGTTGTTGCTAAAATTAATAAGATATTGCTCCTGTACAAACATAGAGTTTAATTTTATTTACAGAGTGACCTTAAACATTTCTTGAATATCTGTCGAGGGTGTCTTTAAATTTAATGACAACTTTTTCTCTTTATTTAAAAAGTTTCTCATCTAATGCCGCGATACTCATGATGGATATTCAGGAACTGTTGATAACAACTTGTGAGAAAATTTAACTCTGTCTTTGTACTGGAGCAATATTTGATTCATTTTGGATAAAAAAATGTTTTGTCATAAAAACTGAAAAGGCAATGGCCCTTTATCGCTTCCCCTTCCATCTCACCTTAATGTGTGTTACTACATTGAAAAAAGGAATTAATAATCTTGTTTATTCGTACATTAATTTATTAAAAAATTATGAATGAAAAGATTAGAATCCATATTTTAGCCCATATAAAAATGAATGCTTGTTATTGTTTATCCCCTCATTACTTGTTTTTTCTCTCGACCCGTCGGAGGGAAAGTATTGTAATCGTCATAAAAATCTAACTCGAGATTATAATGAGTGTCGACGTTTCGTGACCCCCTGAAACTGAAAAAATTGTTTTCGCAATGCCGTCTGTCTGTCTGTCTGGATGCCTACCTTGGGCTAGAGCTGAAACTATTTTACCGATTGGGCTTAAACTTGATATCTGGGGTTTTTATAAATCACCCCCACGGGATTTTTGGAATTCTATATCCAACCCTAGATTTAAGGGTAGTTTACTTAAGGGAAAAAGATAAATCTATCTTATTGAAATTCGCTCTAATAATTTTGATTAAATGCTATATCTAGACACTGATCATCATTATAAACAAAATGGTAAATCTCATTTTCTCGTGTAAATAACTTTTAGTATACTTTACATGGAATAAATTGTGCAATTTTAATCATTTCTCAGCAATTATTAAAAATAAGAAACACTAATTTACCATCATAATGCCAAAGAGTAAGTAACAGTGTATATTATTTCATTTATGATCTTTGGTGTAGTGTTTCTACAACAATGTATATACCCATTATTTCGTTTCACAAAGCTTAGGAGTTGTTAGTAAATGTCTATTTTATGATAAAAGTGAGAGTAAGTATCTGCGGTGCACCGTACCTTTTATTTTCCATTATCCAACCGTTCTGTGAGATTGAAAATTTGAAACCAATGTTTTTATATTATAAAGAATCAAAAATTACAATACAAAAGTGTGTACATATTTAAACCAAATGAAAAATAAGTTAACATGGGATCATGAAAATAATATGAGATTAAAACGATTAAAAAAACCCAATATATTTTACCTAGGCCTACTAATAAGCGTTGATGGCGAGTCTGTTTGCTTGACAAAGTTAATCTTCTTAAAACACCGTGGCTTGATCTGCTAATAGAACTACTTTGTTTATCTTCTAAGGGTGGTAGTGCCTGGGGCACTCGGTATATCGAGCCTCGTTTCGAGCGAATAATCCAACAGATCGAGCTCGAGTATTTTAAAGGTCGTATATTCTCCCACATTGCCATAAATCCCCCCTCTACCCCCTGAGATATGCTGGTTGAACAAAAGGAAAGAGCCTCTCCCAACCGTACCCGGCCACAGGTAGAGATGATCAAAATTGTCTCCTGTAAAGAAAACAAGTGTAGGAGGATATTCAAATAGCGTCAAACCTATAGAAAGTAAAGGTGAGGGGCCGCCAAATAATCTCATAGAATAACAAGGATCAGAACTGTTCCGCACTGAAATAGTTGTCCTAAGATTCACACACAAACTATCCTTCAGGCTTAAATTATTTAATTCGGATGCATATTATTGCTGAAATAAGTTGGAGATCCTTCAGCTGTGTCACGTATAATTGGTTTAAAATTGAATTCCTTTACTTCAGATACCATTGCTCTTCCATTGAATAACCATAATTTTTCTGACACAATTGAAGTTCTTATTTATTCGTTGTTTAATGCGGAACGATTCTATGTGTAGTAACTTGTGAAATCGTCGGTAGTTGAAGAGCTATTAACAATCGGCCTCAAACCAATAGAAATAGGACTGGCAGTTAATAGAGATAGAAAAGGAGGAAGGGGGTATGTAAGGAGAGACTCTTAGAAAGCTCGTGTGCAAAAAGTCTAAGAAATAAAACTAACTACACTTGGATATAATTGTAAAGGTATATTAGTCTACATTAGATACTTATATTTTGCAATGTTTAACCAAGTTCATTAACAGTAATAATATGGCCTTCAGTGTGTTGATAATGAGAGAATGTTGTGACTCGACTTGTTAATAGACGTACCTTGAGTACCTTGTAGCGATGGTGGTGAGTGTGTTGCTATGAGAGAATGTCCTGACTCGACTTGTTAATAGACGTACCTTGAGTACCTTGTAGCGATGGTGGTGAGTGTGTTGCTATGAGAGAATGTCCTGACTCGACTTGTTAATAGACGTACCTTGAGTACCTTGTAGGGACGGTGGTGAGTGTGTTGCTAATGAGAGAATGTCCTGACTCGACCTGTTATAGACGTACCTTGAGTACCTTGTAGGGACGGTGGTGAGTGTGTTGCTAATGAGAGAATGTTGTGACTCGACCTGTTATAGACGTACCTTGTAGGGACGATGGTGAGTGTGTTGCTAATGAGAGAATGTCCTGACTCGACCTGTTAATAGACGTACCTTGTAGGGATGGTGGTGAGTGTGTTGCTAATGAGAAAATGTCCTGACTCGACCTGTTATAGACGTACCTTGTAGGGACGGTGGTGAGTGTGTTGCTAATGAGAGAATGTTGTGACTCGACCTGTTATAGACGTACCTTGTAGGGACGGTGGTGAGGTGTGTTGCTAATGAGAGAATGTCCTGACTCGACCTGTTAATAGACGTACCTTGTAGGGATGGTGGTGAGTGTGTTGCTAATGAGAAAATGTCCTGACTCGACCTGTTAATAGACGTACCTTGTAGGGATGGTGGTGAGTGTGTTGCTAATGAGAAAATGTCCTGACTCGACCTGTTAATAGACGTACCTTGTAGGGATGGTGGTGAGTGTGTTGCTAATGAGAAAATGTCCTGACTCGACCTGTTAATAGACCTACCTTGTAGGGATGGTGGTGAGTGTGTTGCTAATGAGAGAATGTTGTGACTCAACCTGTTAATAGACGTACCTTGTAGGGATGGTGGGTAGAGTGTGTTGCTAATGAGAGAATGTTGTGACTCGACCTGTTATAGACGTACCTTGTAGGGATGGTGGTGAGTGTGTTGCTAATGAGAAAATGTCCTGACTCGACCTGTTTATAGACGTACCTTGTAGGGACGGTGGTGAGTGTGTTGCTAATGAGAGAATGTTGTGACTCGACCTGTTATAGACGTACCTTGAGTACCTTGTAGGGACGGTGGTGAGTGTGTTGCTAATGAGAAAATGTCCTGACTCGACCTGTTATAGACGTACCTTGTAGGGATGGTGGTGAGTGTGTTGCTAATGAGAAAATGTCCTGACTCGACCTGTTATAGACGTACCTTGTAGGGATGGTGGTGAGTGTGTTGCTAATGAGAGAATGTTGTGACTCGACCTGTTAATAGACGTACCTTGTAGGGATGGTGGTGAGTGTGTTGCTAATGAGAGAATGTTGTGACTCGACCTGTTAATAGACGTACCTTGTAGGGATGGTGGTGAGTGTGTCGCTAATGAGAGAATGTTGTGACTCGACCTGTTATAGACGTACCTTGTAGGGACGGTGGTGAGTGTGTTGCTAATGAGAGAATGTTGTGACTCGACCTGTTATAGACGTACCTTGTAGGGATGGTGGTGAGTGTGTTGCTAATGAGAAAATGTCTGACTCGACCTGTTATAGACGTACCTTGTAGGGATGGTGGTGAGTGTGTTGCTAATGAGAGAATGTTGTGACTCGACCTGTTAATAGACGTAACTTGATACCTTGTAGGGATGGTGGTGAGTGTGTGCTAATGAGAGAATGTTGTGACTCGACCTGTTAATAGACGTACCTTGTAGGGATGGTGGTGAGTGTGTCGCTAATGAGAGAATGTTGTGACTCGACCTGTTATAGACGTACCTTGTAGGGACGGTGGTGAGTGTGTTGCTAATGAGAGGTGTTGTTGTGCACGTAGGTCCACGGTGGCCCGGACGTAGTGGACAGCTGGCTCATGTGCGCGCATCCAAACTGTTACCCCGCGTGGAGGAAATCTTGTAAGTGCGCTTCAATCACTACTCATTGTCTGCACACCAGACCGCTACAAACATTTCAGTCACTACTCGTGGTCTGCACACCAGACCGCTACAAACATTTCAGTCACTACTCATTGTCTGCACACCAGACTGCTACAAACATTTCAGTCACTACTCATTGTATGCACACCAGACTGCTACAAACATTTCAGTCACTACTCATTGTATGCACACCAGACTGCTACAAACATTTCAGTCACTACTCATTGTATGCACACCAGACTGCTACAAACATTTCAGTCACTACTCATTGTATGCACACCAGACTGCTACAAACATTTCAGTCACTACTCATTGTCTGCACACCAGACTGCTACAAACATTTCAGTCACTACTCATTGTCTGCACACCAGACTGCTACAAATATTTCAGTCACTACTCATTGTATGCACACCAGACTGCTACAAACATTTCAATCACTACTCATTGTCTGCGCACCACACTGTTACAAACATTTCAGTCACTACTCATTGTATGCACACCAGACTGCTACAAACATTTCAGTCACTACTCATTGTATGCACACCAGACTGCTACAAACATTTCAGTCACTACTCATTGTATGCACACCAGACTGCTACAAACATTTCAGTCACTACTCATTGTATGCACACCAGACCGCTACAAACATTTCAGTCACTACTCATTGTCTGCACACCAGACTGCTACAAACATTTCATAAGCTATACGAGCTATAAACTCTCTCCTCGTACCAATTCATAGCCTCATTATTTACACATTTCTATACAGTACTTTTTTTACATTAATATCCTCTCTTCACCATACTACTAAACAATATTAACAACCTTTGAGTACTTAATGGTCACAGTTTGATCTATAATGACCTAACCACGGGATCACCCATAATTTCTTGAGGTAGATGATGTATTTATTTCAAGCCAACCCTGCTTAGACTGTTTCCTTGAACCATATTGGTCTAGTTGAAGTCACTAAGCCAGAAACTCTACTAACCTATTAGTTCTAAATAACACTATCAATGATCAAATTGGAGATATAACTAATCAACACTAAGCCTATTGGAAATATAAAATTATTGTTTACGAAATCCATTAAATTTTTCTAAAATATTGTAGATTCAATAAAGGTTAAAAAAAATAACATAGTGTTGTTGAACATTCTATTTGAATATTATAAACATAGACTATGTTTGGGGAATCAAGCGATATTAGTCAAGTGGATTTGATTTTAATGCTTTCAATAACTTATCTTGTTTCAAGTAAAAAATCAACATAATAATTCATAAAAAAAATATTAATTTTATTTACCTTAACAATGAATACAAGTATCAGATGATTAGTTTAAACACTAAGGACCAATCTTATGACTATCGGATAAATATTGCTATCGGGAGGTTAAAGTTAGCTACCAGATAAAGGTTATCAGCCACTTTAATATTTTACGTGTATTATGAACTGAATTTATCTCGCGGATAGTTATTTGTAGGATAAATATACTTTTATGCATAAAACGCAAGGTTGGTACTGTTTTTACTGGTGCGCGCATGCGTACAACCTGGCCAATAGCTACAACGCTTAACATTTGTTAAATAATGGCAGCTAAAAGAGTGAGAGTAAAGGATGGTGTCACGTGAGTGCAGAAGCTAGGTTGTCTTGCAAGTATTAATTTCGGTGTCTTCCAAAAATGCGTATAGCCCGAACGGATAGTAAGACGCGGTGCTAAGTATGATCATTCTAACTTTATATATAATTAGAGCCTAAGTCTGTGCCTACTAAACGTAAACCAAGATTTTAACCTAAAAACAGATTCTAATAGGCTAAACATCATGAAAAACAACGCATCACTATGACAACGCCCATTTTAACTTTCAGATAAAAGTTATCAGGTACTTAAACCTTCTGATAAAAATGTGATGGATAAATACATTTTATCTGGCAGATAAATGCTATCTGGCAGTCATAAAGACGCACTCTTAACTTATAGATCAGATAAAAATACTTATTGGCAAGATTAATATTTATCCAGGAGACATAAGACCGGCCCTTAGTATTTATTTATTAGTTTAAATAAAATATAGAATTAATAATTTTACGATCCAAATAGGTAATGATTTACGGGTAATCTTATACTTTTTTTGCATGACTTATTGCACTCAATATGCATTTTATTATATATTTTTCTGGCCTAGGCTTTTCCATCCATAGCTACTCATGGTTCGAGGTTTCTAATACTTTGAAGCCCATGTAAATAGAATTAAAGAGGCTTCCACAAATAGCAAAATGATAAGCTTTGCCTTTTAATAACTGTAGTAATAATATCAAAACATTTATTTTTGAACTGGTCATTACTTGACTTTAATCATAAAAGGAAAACGTTCGAAAAGCGGAAAGGCAAAAAAAATCTGTGGGCTAAGCATTGCTTAAGAAAAGACCAAATGTAAGCCATCTTTTAAAAAATATTGAATTTTTTCTGTATTATATAGCTGTATTTTAATAAATACATAAAGCAAATGAAAAGGTTTAATTAAACGTAATAAGACTTTCTCCAAATACAACCAAATGGGTTTGTGGCATGTTGGGCAACATTTAATGAGTTCTGGAGCTAAAGCAGCACAGCTCATTAGAAAGTATAATCCTGTGCTTAATTCTACAATTTTGACTATGTGTTGCGATATAGGATCTAGTTAGTTTTTTCACACTATTAAGGTAAATCAATTATCATGTTGATTTGTTTATATGCTCTAACTATTTTCTGGGTTAAGAATTATATCATGTTCTTGTCGTTACTAGAATCTTCAGATTTCTTTTTATTTCAAGTTGAAGTTCCCATTATTTCTCCTTAAATTTGAAGTGAATATTTTCTCTTGGTGATCAAGTTAGACAGAAAATAAATGACCTCTTAATCTCCCAATATAAATTTATGTTGAAATGAAAAATAAATTAAAGAGTCGTTCAGACTGAAAGAATATCTACCAAATTTCGTTAATATTTGTCCACGCATTTTGCAGCTATCACGGAACAAACAGAAAACAAATGTTTAAGTGGAAGCCATCTTGTAATGGATAAACCATGTGAAGAGTGCATACGTTGGTTGACCTAATTTCAACGAATATTCCCGCTGAAAATCGCTGAAACTATCCATGCACTTGACATTTATCCTGGAACAAATATCTTTACTGTCAGACAGACAAAAAGCCAACTGGTCAAGTTAAAACAGATCCTTGTTACGCTTGGTAAATTGTGTTTCTTAAACACCATTTAAGAAGAGGGGTGCTTGATGCTGTGCAAATATCTAGTTTAGGTAAGTCCTCGCCACTAGGCGTATTAAGGACATCAGCTACCACATATAGACTCAATACACCAACACCTAGTGAAATATGTCCCTGGATACGAGACTAATAAGGATGTCCCAGTGGTAGAGTATTGTTGTTGTGATCAGGCAAAGGTCCTGGGTTCGATTACCGTTGTCATTTTTAATTTGAATGAATTCACGTGATTAGATTCGAAAACCTTTTTCTCAGAAGCAATCCCTTGAGTACATTAACCCAGTTCGATGATAACATACCGCCCCCAAGGTGTTGGTGGTTCATGTGAAGGCTCGGTAAAGATGAGAGTAGATTTCTGGGGCTAGCCCATGCAACGATGTAGTTGTTTTTAAGGATTAACATTTTCAGGAGTACCGGGTTGTTGACGCTTCTTTGTAAGATTCGCCTCTTATTTCCTTACGTGATAATGAAGCCACGTTGGAAGATTTGACTTCTTCTTGTTTGGGTCTCTTTTGGTCTTGTATTCTTTTTATTAATGACATTGACGTCATTTTTATTCTATCACAGGTCAGATTTTAATCTTTATATATATATGTATGAATATATGTATGTATGTATTTGATTATAAGAGCATTTGACCCAGAATTATTATATTTGTACATACGGCAGCTTAAAGTTAATAGATTAGCGCATCGCGAACAGTTTTATTGTAAGGCTGTGGACTGAGTGAGGAAGGGATTCTTCTTTTCTGGTATATAGTTCGACAAAAATTGTTATAGAAGCGTCTTTCTATTCCTCCTATTTCGCCATGTTTGCATCACGCTTCCATCAGGTTCCAGAAGGGATGGAAAGTTTTCTCGGAGATAAGTTTCACAAGTATTCGCATTAGGGGTGGGGGACGGTGAACAAGAGAGCATAATTATAAAAAAAAACCATAAGAAATTATCATCCACGTGTGTGAGAAGATTTCCTAACACATGTGGATGCGTTGAGTTTAATATTCTGAGATTATTCATTAATTGGAAATGTATTAAGGATGGAAACTTTTGTTGTGAATTATTATGAAATGAAAATCTCTATCACTAGATTGTTGACTCGGGTGGGGAGTTTCTTCTGGACGAGTTGGTTCGTGTTTATCGTACAGGAGCTTGCAAGAATATTCCGTGTGTGGACTTTACTATGATATACGGTTCTAAGAGATATTTTCACACAAGGGAGTAGGATGAGGATGTCTTCCCGAGCTTGACCTATCCCCTGGTATATTTCGGCTTGGTCCAGATATTTACCAACAACCTGGAGTTTTCTTAATGCTTTGGTTGTGTAAGGTGACCTTGAACACCACAAGGCAAAGGACTGTTCTCAACATTGTAGAGGATGGAAGGACATCTTGTGGACCAGGTAGAATATTGTATCAAGCCCAGTAGTACTCTTTGCTATTGGCACAAGGGAAGACATGGGAATGAGGTGATGGAATATGTCATTCTAATAACACGCTATCCAGCATTCATCACAATCCATGGAACTTTAAATAGCTGGGCTATGTTCCTATCTGCATGGGTCTGTAAAAGTAAGAGGGAGAACTCACCCAATCACTGGCTCTCTCATACACTCGGTGGAACATTCTTCCAGTGGTCCCTAGCTTGGAGAGGGTATGTCACAGACTCTAGCCGGACTTGAGCTTCTTGCGCGGTTTCAGATTTTTAAATTCCATACTTTCATCAATACCACAAAGATATATGACCCCTCATATACCATATGGTAAATAAAGAGTGACCAGGGAATTGTGTCATAAATGTAAAAGTCTACCATTAAAAAGAGAATTCACTTGTAGATTGTAATAAGATGGAAAATTTTGTTTCATAAAAAAACACTTGGTAAACTATTGTAGCTATAAGTTATTAAATTTATGGGGGTTTATTATAATTTTATAAGCGAGTTTTAGGTAATAAAAATTACGAAGAAATGACTGAACAGATATTGATAAATGAACATTCATTTTGGAGGTTAGAGGTCCAGTATCTTGGAAAAAACAGTATCGTCCAACGAAAACCCGATTTTCCTATCAAATGACCAGTTTTTCTGATGTTTGTGCAGTGTCTTATCTGTACAATAGAATAGTTCTTTGTTTACAAAACAATGGAAGCCCTGATTAGTGTATGATTGTACATCGATAAAATAAATATTTATCTTTGGTTAAAACTATTAACTCGATTCTGACTTTAGTGGCATAGTGCAACAAATAGAAAAATATCGCAAAAATTAGTGAACTGTATTTCAAGCAAACGAACGATAGTATGTTAAAATTATTAATTTTGTCTGCATTGTTGCTTTTCTTTATTTAGAGATAGTTGCCTCTTTTACTGAGGGAATTAGTTAGCTAGATTGGATATATTTTTTTGTTATTGGAATGTGGTTATCGTTAATTCGCACTTACAATAGTTACTATGATTAAAATTTAAAATATTAAGGAGTTAATTTCACGAAAAGATTTTATCTCATCTTGTTTCGCTCATGTATTATAAATTTAGTAAAAAAATATATCTTTAAATGCGTTTTGATATTTATCATAAATTTAAAAATGAAAGCCTATAGTGAAATTCTATAGGCCTATATCCTATAACATTTGACTATCCCATTTCTGGTAGGCCTAAAGTTGAAAAAAAAAGGCTAACAAAACTTTAACATATAGTGCACCATTCACTGCACAATTCCCTAATTTAGGATACATATATTTAGGTAGGTATATATATATATATAATATATACACACAAATACAATTAGTCTATCTCGGTGGTCTTGGGGTAAAGTGGTTGCCTCAGGACCCGGTGTTCATGGGTTCAAACCTAACCGAGATCGAAAGATTCTTCTTGATCGGTAAAAATCCATAGCACAACTTTCTTCGGCGGGCAAATAAGGGCGCCGGTCCCATGTCAATTGTCAGGTAGGAATGTAAAAGAACCCTGGAAACGACGTGAAAATATATTCCCGGTGCTCGCTCGTAAAATCCAATGGGGAGGACAGTGCGGAAATAACACACTTTCTGAACTACCCTAGTACATGGGATTTCTACCAGATAGTGTGGGCAGCACTAACTGACTGAAGGGCTGAAGGCAAACCGGATGGATAGAAATCACATCAAACCAGCCTTCGGGTTGTTGACTTAAGAATAATATACCACTTTAAAAATAATTTATTTGTGTAAAGTCTTTAAACACCATTAATATATTAGCAATCTGACAAAGATGTTGTGGAAAGATGGTTGTTGAGGCTGTAAGACGGCCACGCAATAAAATCTAATGTGTTAGGGATGAGGAGGGTTAAATTTATAGGGTTAGAGAAAAACTATTCCAGAAATTAACCCCACACTCTATGCCTTACTTAGATTCAAACCCTGATCTTACCATCATTAGTAGCTATTTTTGAGAGTGATGCCATAAACCATTTGCCCACCGAAACGTATCGTAACCGCTTATGTTTTTAATTCACTTGAAATTGACGTATTATATTTCAAGTTATCAACCAGGCTAGTCCCAAAAGTTTGGAAATCTCTATAATCTCTAGGTTCCAGGATCTAGGTGCTCTAGGTTCCAGGCTCTAGGTTCCAAGTATTTTCAACATTACAAGTCAAGATTTAATCACTAAAAGAATCTATTCTGAACAATCTTTTTTTTTAACAAACCTATTCTGTAAACAGTTTTACAAAGTCATTCCTGGTAATCTATTTTGTGGAAATTTTAAGTGACGTGTCAAAACGCTACAAAGAAAAGGCTGGTGTCAAATTGTGTGCAATAGGCCTAATAGGTAGCTACCCCTCCCCCCTCCTTTCAAAACACCCCGCAACGCGTCTGCGCACTTGAGCGAACAATCAGTAAACAAGGAAGGGTGTGTTTTGGAGCCTTAACGCGGTCGGACAAAGGAGATAGATTAGATAGGGGAATTTAATTTATCGTGGTTGGAAGCACTTATTTCCCTCACGCACTTATTCTTTACATGGTGGATTTAACCCCTCAAGTTCCTCGCTCCAAGACGATATATTCATTACGCTATCGAATCGATGTATTATCAACTCAAACGCTTTGACATGTTTAAAGGAGTTGAAGTTGAGTAAACTGTAAAACAAAATGTAAACGCTTGAAGAAAGGGAAATAATTGTATATATATGCATGAAAGAGAAACTAAAAAATATTTAGTTAAGCGGTGCGGAACCTTAAAAAATTGTAAATAGGAATATCACTTCACGGAGTCCTTACAAAGTCACACACTTTATGAACAGTAAATTTTGCCAACATTATAAAGACTTATTTCACCCAAATATAAGTTAGTACCTTTATGGGTTACTAAAAAGATTATTTTTAGTCAACTTTTTTTCCTTTTTATTAGAGTACAAATTTAAATTTTGTATATATTTCTCATAGTTATATAATATAGTCATAGAGGAACCCTTACTGAGAAAGAAATTATATTATAAAATATTTGACATAGTTTTATCTCTAGTTTGTTTTCCATGGATCTTGTCTTATTTTAAAAATCAGAATGGATTTATTCAAACTAAGAACCTCAACAATTAATAAAACGTGTCATTTTATCATATTGTAGGAATACAATTAGAGTTTGAGAGTATGTAATTTATTAGCAATGAAGATACATAATGATTGACAGAATATCCGAAAAGGTTTCACCGAACACCTTAAAAGGTCACACCTGATTTACATAAATGCCTACCAGACACTTCTGTATTTACTATTTTCCTTATTGAAGTACTATTTGAAAATTAAACAGAAGTAGATGTTAAATATCAGGAATAATAACATTAGCTCTCTCTGATGTCAAATCAGGAATGGTTGTGTGTCCATAAGATCAATATTTTCATGATGCACGGGTGGGAGTACGGAAAAATATGTCAGTTCGTCAGTTTGAGGGATACCAGTGCGAGTAATATGGACAAGGGAATGGAACTGTAGGGTTGTCGTTTTAATGAGGAGCCTCGGTGTAAAGTAAAACTGTACATCAAAATGAAGTGTTTCTTAAAGTGAAATATTATTCTCTCTGATATTAATTAGAAGGCGTTAATAAAACAAGCACTCTTCTACCATTTTATAACTAGAAGTTCTGTGAGGGGTAGGCATCGGTTGCATTTATGATCTTCCTGTTGCCTTTTTTACCTTTCACTTTGATTTCTATAACATCACTCAAAGCTCCATTTCTTTTCATGTGACCCATCCGGTTGACCTCTCTTCGTAGAATCAGCAGATTAATGGTTCTATTTTCATGTGCTCTTCTCAGAACTTGTTCATTAGTCAGCCCATTTCTACACATGATTATCTGTTCATGTTTAATACAAATAAGACAATTGGGGAGTAAAGTAAATCTAATGTAGTATATTCACTTAGCCAATACAATATTTTAATAAGCTGGTAGATGTTAGCAAATATTTCTACCTCCCTTGGTTTTGGACTCTTTATGTTGAAACCATTTAAAATAAGTTATTTTTGGACACTGGTTAGTCACAGGCAGTTATGTATTCTTACCAATCAGTAACGTTCAATTTTATACGAGGGTTCTGTCGTTACTTCATGGATTATAGTCATAACCTCTGAAATATAGTTATTTTTAAATAACAGTATAGTATAAATGTAGTTATCATTAATTATCATATTAAATTTAAAGTACTGACTAAACTGTAAGCAAATCCAATCAAACTCTTAGTCTACAATGATTGCCGTCTATATGTTCTCAGGTATAATGCAGTATCAACTATCTGAAATAATTAAGGTAGGAATACATTTTATAATTAATTATATACAGACCATTATAGTGGTTTAGTGATAAGACACTTTTTCAATCCCAACTGGGTGAAATACTTTGCACAAAGGAGATGTGTTATGGTCTGGCTTAACGTGTTTATCAAGTAGTGGGTCTACGTTTGACCCACAATCTATTGACTGGATATTCTAGAGGTAGGAAGATTAAGGAGAATGGGGAAAACAACATTGATAAACCACATGTTGGCAACCACTGCCATTTCAACAAGCCGGGAATAGTTTAACATTCAAATGTAGTTGGAGGGAGTAGCAACACCAAGACTATGGTCGGAGGGAGGTAGCAACACCGAAACTATGGTCGGGAGGTGCGACACGAGACGGTGGAGGAGTAGCAACACCAAGACTATGGTCGGAGGGAGGTAGCGACACCAGACTATGGTTGGAGGGAGTAGCGACACCAAGACTATGGTCGGAGGGAGGTAGCGACACCAGACTATGGTCGGAGGGAGTAGCAACACCAAACTATGGTCGGAGGGAGGTAGCGACACCAGACTATGGTCGGAGGGAGGTAGCAACACCAAGACTATGGTCGGAGGGAGGTAAGCGACACAAGACTATGGTCGGAGGGAGGTAGCGACACCAAGACTATGGTCGGAGGGAGGTAGCGACACCAGAGACTATGGTCGGAGGGAGGTAGCGACACCAGACTATGGTCGGAGGGAGGTAGCGACACCAAGACTATGGTCGGAGGGAGGTAGCGACACCGAGACTATGGTCGGAGGGAGGTAGCGACACCGAGACTATGGTCGGAGGGAGGTAGCGACACCAGACTATGGTCGGAGGGAACTGGGTTGCTGAAGTCACAATACAGGATACTAGACAGGAAATAGTCTTAGGAAGTGTCTAGTGATGTTTGAGTTGTCGGTCTCGATGCGATGTGACACGAAGAACGCATTAGCTACGTAATTTGTCACGATACCGACAACAGGGGGGGAATCTATTACTCGTGTAATGGATGCCAGGAAGTTGTTCGAAGGAAAGGAAAACCTTTCTTTGACTAGCTCGAGCAAAGTAATGAATGTAAAGCAAACATATTGTACCCATTACTTTGATAGCGAATGTGGGATGACCGTCATTTTGTACTTCAAACCTTTGTTAAGATACCGTCTCACTCCGTGGTAAGCGCGTTACTTGAGATCCATCTCACGGCCGACTAACTGGGTTACCACAAATAAAATTAACAGGGGAATTATAATCATACAATGTTTCGTTCAAACCAGAATTCGTTTCGAGCTATTTTATTCACTATTCACTTGACAACGGCAGCTTTAGTATTATTTTAATGGTTTTTTTAAAATGTTTAAATAATTCATTTTTTTTGTACTTATTATAATATTACGGTAGCGTGGTTTCATTGTTTACATTTTCACTGTACTCTAAAGTATAATTCAGAAAACAGTGACACCTGTTTCGCACTATTACTCCTATTTAAGTTGGGTGTTGTCTGTGTTATGAGACAGGATATTAAGTAGGCTTGAACTGATTGAACCTGGATTGAACCAGGATTGAACCAGGATTCACAAAGTGGTGGGGTCTTTGATAGAACACTCTGGATTGAGACAAATTAAACCATGTCACCGTATTTAAAAATAAACTGTATGACACAATAATAGGAATTTACTCATAAGATTTTTTCATATCTAGTTTAGAACATCTTTTCATTAATAGGTTGTTAGTAAGATACGTTTGAATATATTTTCTTCATAATAACAAACATAATTTTGCTATAATATATATTTAAATGTTCTTCCTACGATTAAAAAAAATATTTAACCTATTAAAAATAATAATTAGTTTTCATCATTTTACTGCCCTTTCATTAATTACATTTGTAAAAATTATGTATACAGTATTATATGTACAAATTTCAAGAAACAGTGCCAAATTGAAATTATTATTGTTTTTAAACAAATTAATAACTCTGTTAAGAATGTCATATATACAATTTATTCTATTTTTTATAAAAACTATATTTATTTACAACATTATTATATATATATGGATTATTTTAGGTGTGATTTTATTTAAATATATTATTATGCATTTTTCTATAAAGTTTCTCGAAAATATCCAATTTCGACTAGTGACACTTCTGCCAGAACTCCCTCAACTCGGTTGTAAAGTCCATTAAAAATATCAATATTTCTAAAATATGTCATTACTACCCTTAAATTAACTTGCCTTAGAAAAATAAAGAATTATTAGTCATAAAAAAATTCCACGTACCAATTTTGAACATAGTTTGTTAGAGGTTTTTTTAAGACTAAAGACTTTTCAAAATAAGTCAATTAGTTAACCACCTTTAAACAATTTTTTTCCCTGAAAAACATGCTTAGTTTTATTTATCATGTGAAATAATTCCTAGATATCAACTTGAAACTATATCAGTTTCAAAAAATTTCGTATTTAAAGAATCAGTCATTAATGAACCAACCTCAATTTGAAAGCTAGAATAATAAAATAAAATACGTTTAGAGGTATTATATCTAACATTAGCGATCAATTCTTTTGACTATGTTCATAATTGTAGTAAGAATAAATATAACTTAAAGTTTAGAAAGATTTACATTTAGAATTCATTAGTTCCATCTCGTTGTTTTGAAAAGATGTGCCACACAAATAGTCAAATACAACTTTAAAAAAAATTATTTGACTACTTGATATGGCGTACCTTTGCAAAAACATAGTTAACTCTAATTTCAAATCTTTCTGTGCATGGACTAAGAGTGGGGCAACTTGTCAAAGTTTCTTTGATTAGAAACTGGTCGAAACAATTACAAATGGTTGGACGAGATCTTATCCAAAACATTCCATTGTTTATTAAAGGAAATTAAATCGGTTACTTTAAACATTATTACATTATTATTCCCATAGGGACGTTAGGTGTGAAACACCTTGGTTCGACCCCCAACCAAGTCCAGTATGGTTGTGTCTATTAGAAAGGGTGTAACTAGTAAAGTAGAACTAACACTCATTCTACTACGAAGGTGCGTCTGCCTCAACACAACGGCAATTTAAATGGGGAAGCAGTTATTAATTTAAGGTTAAGCAACAATAACACCAATCCAGACTTGCAGCTACTAGACTTTGACCAAAAAAGCATTTACAAGAATAATAGTTAACGATACCTAATTCTATAAAATCCCAGTTTAAAGAGTTACAACGTTGGTAGTTAAATGAGCTAGCTATTATCAGTTAACTCCTTATTGAGCTAAGCGATACAAAGGTTAAGTTCCTTGAAGGGGAACAATAAGTTTACAAATAGTTAATGGCGAGCTACCAGGAATCTAGGCTGTGAAGATACTATGGCTGGTCTATTCCTCATTAGTTCTACCTGATCTTTCAATAGTATATTTAAATATCAACACAAGTCTGAACACAGACTATAAATCCAACAAACCGTTAAACATTAACTAATTCAAACGGACAAAATAAATAATACCCCGCGGGCTACTACTCTGCACTGGTAGCATACCCATGAGTTGATCACCATAGGAAGGTACAACAATAGAAAGATTATAGAATGGTATAAGTTAATGACCCAACTAGGTCATGGAACAAAGCTCTAGGTAACCTGATTTCCACCAATATTGGATATAAAGGTTTAAACTAGCCCCACAGTCATACAGTATAGGGCGTTTGGTTATTGCCCAGGTATCTAATACTATGTCTCGTGGACATATAAAAACAAGTCAGAAACTCTGACATACCAAACTGTCTTATGAACATAGAAAAACCATCACGAAGACCCTATCTAAGCTTATAGATTAAGCACTCATAGTCACAGACTTTTCTTCATCTGAAGCTAGGAGGAGAGACTGACGCCTCAAACATCGTGATCCCAGTTTGCTTAGTCCACTGGTCCTTGGTTCATTTCTAGACAGTTCCTCCGACGAATCGTTACAATAGAATACAAAATGTGAAGCGAGGGATGGATGTTTTATACAAGATGCACTGACGTATTAGGAAAGGGACGTCCACAAGGAAAAAAGGGGTGGTGAGTTTCCAGAATTGAGCAGGAAGACAACTAGCGCTAGGAGACGGCCGCCGAGCACAACACAAGGAAGCCACTCGTTATTACATCTACGTCGGGCCAGCGTGTAAGATGTCCTTGTGTTAAAACTCCAGAAACAGTCAGCTGGGGCACTTTCCTCAAGTTTGGAGGTTTCCAGCAACACGATTTCACCATGATTTTATATCTGCCACACATTATTGGGATTTAATAGTTCTTGCATTTATAGTGATAATCATATGTATTAGTTATTTGAGTGTAAGTGCTAACGGACAATTAGCACGTTACCTTTCTTAACTTTAATTCAAACTTGATTACTATATTAAAGCCATCAAACCGTTTTGGTTCTAGCCCCAAAGACAGAAGGATTTGCAATATGTTATGACTACATTTTGTTAAGTTCGAGGCCACATAAAACGTAAAGATTCATTATACTCTCGACGATGATAATTTTAACGATTACCTACAGTACTCTCTTAAATGAGAAGTTAACCTTGGTGGTCTTGGGTAAAGTGCTTGCCTAAGGACCCAAAATTTCATGGGTTTGAATCCAGCTAGGGTCGAAGAATTTTTCTTGGGTGATAAAAACCGTGGCACAACCTCCTTCGGATGGAAAGTAAAGCCGTTGCTCCCATGTTGATTGTGACAAGTAGAAGAATCCTGAAAGATATGTGAAAATATCTTTTCCTGCAATATTGGTAGGCCCTTTTGCCCTCACTCATAGGAATTCTCATGTACTGATATAATTAATCAGTCGGTTCAGAAAGTGCACATTAAAAACGTCAAATAAACGGGAAAAATATATGTAAGAAAGTAGAAATAAAGTTCAAAATAAAATTAATTTGGACGCGATATTTATATGAGTGATCTAGGGGAAGCGATGTCTGACTCACCTTTTACCGAGTAACGAGGGGTGAGAGACGGGCTCTTACCTGCTGCAGGTCAACTCACCATATCGCTGGAGAGACTATTTTTTCACCTCGTCCGGACTGTAGACCACGCATTTAAAATACTCGTATGGGATAGGTATGAATATTATATTACATTTTCATGTGGCGATATAGGAGAAACTAAATATACTTTTGTTGACCCGACCGATATTCGAGCGCCGACATATCCATCACCGGGAAACCCAAACTAGACGGACCTGAAATGAAACACGCTTAACCACCGATACACTGATGGGATGATTTGTTGAACTGAATACGAGAATTCTAGGTATGGAGACACGGTCCGCTCTAGAAGCCACCGTCCTTGTTTAGCAGTCCTGACATGTCTAATGGCCGCCCAGTCACGGTAGATGAAGTGCGCACCATGACACGCGTTAAGGAGCCCCCCGAGGGGGATATTGGGTACGCTAGGGTGGTTCTGTTGATTATAGTGGGCCGGTGGGAGGGAAGTTCGGACACATATGGTGACTTGTATGTCGCCTCGTCCCTCGCCACACCAACCACACATTAGGGTACGACTTCACCCCAACTTAATATCATGCACATTTTATTAGAGTAGACTAACAGTGGTGGAGGGAGGGTTGGTTACTAGGGGGTAACTAATATTTGTTTATAAAGGGAAGTACTGAATTGGTTTGTAAGGGTGATACAGCCCTATAGTTTGAAGGGATGATATAATCAATATGAACACATTTATTAACTAGTAATTAAATAAACTTTTGCTAAAGTAAATTAAAATGTGATAGTCTATGCATCGGTATTTTTTTTAAAGCTAGTCGGGAAACTTAATTAAAATAATATGTATGTGGGGAATATTAGGGGTATATTGTGAAAAGGCTACTAGACGGAGGGTTGTTTCGTGTTTTTCTGATCCTTAATTAGGTTTCTATTATTACATTAAAACCACCGTCAATGTGTGTAGCTCTTATCACTGCCTGAGAGAGGAGAGGGGGGGGGGGGTCTTTTCAGTGATTGGAGGAACATAAGCTATGTCTAGAATATTCTCTCTACAAGATTTTAGTCCTATTCAACTATTTCTGCTAGTCATCATATGGCCGCTGGTGGATTGAACACTTTATGTGAGAGATTGGTGGATTTAGCACTTTATGTGAGAGATTGGTGGATTTAGCACTTTATGTGAGAGATTGGTGGATTTAGCACTTTATGTGAGAGGTTGGTGGATTGAGCACTTTATGTGAGAGATTGGTGGATTTAGCACTTTATGTGAGAGGTTGGTGGATTGAGCACTTTATGTGAGAGATTGGTGGATTGAGCACTTTATGTGAGAGGTTGGTGGATTGAACACTTTATGTGAGAGATTGGTGGATTGAACACTTTATGTGAGAGATTGGTGGATTGAGCACTTTATGTGAGAGATTGGTGGATTGAGCACTTTATGTGAGAGATTGGTGGATTGAGCACTTTATGTGAGAGATTGGTGGATTGAGCACTTTATGTGAGAGATTGGTGGATTTAGCACTTTATGTGAGAGGTTGGTGGATTGAACACTTTATGTGAGAGATTGGTGGATTTAGCACTTTATGTGAGATGTTGGTGGATTTAGCACTTTATGTGAGATGTTGGTGGATTTAGCACTTTATGTGAGAGGTTGGTGGATTTAGCACTTTATGTGAGAGGTTGGTGGATTTAGCACTTTATGTGAGAGGTTGGTGGATTGAGCACTTTATGTGAGAGGTTGGTGGATTTAGCACTTTATGTGAGAGGTTGGTGGATTTAGCACTTTATGTGAGAGGTTGGTGGATTTAGCACTTTATGTGAGAGATTGGTGGATTTAGCACTTTATGTGAGAGGTTGGTGGATTGAACACTTTATGTGAGAGATTGGTGGATTTAGCACTTTATGTGAGAGGTTGGTGGATTTAGCACTTTATGTGAGAGGTTGGTGGATTTAGCACTTTATGTGAGAGGTTGGTGGATTGAGCACTTTATGTGAGAGGTTGGTGGATTGAGCACTTTATGTGAGAGGTTGGTGGATTTAGCACTTTATGTGAGAGGTTGGTGGATTTAGCACTTTATGTGAGAGGTTGGTGGATTTAGCACTTTATGTGAGAGGTTGGTGGATTTAGCACTTTATGTGAGAGGTTGGTGGATTGAGCACTTTATGTGAGAGGTTGGTGGATTGAACACTTTATGTGAGAGATTGGTGGATTGAACACTTTATGTGAGAGGTTGGTGGATTGAACACTTTATGTGAGAGGTTGGTGGATTGAACACTTTATGTGAGAGGTTGGTGGATTGAACACTTTATGTGAGAGGTTGGTGGATTGAACACTTTATGTGAGAGGTTGGTGGATTGAACACTTTATGTGAGAGGTTGGTGGATTGAACACTTTATGTGAGAGGTTGGTGGATTGAACACTTTATGTGAGAGGTTGGTGGATTGAACACTTTATGTGAGAGGTTGGTGGATTGAACACTTTATGTGAGAGGTTGGTGGATTGAACACTTTATGTGAGAGGTTGGTGGATTGAACACTTTATGTGAGAGGTTGGTGGATTGAACACTTTATGTGAGAGGTTGGTGGATTTAGCACTTTATGTGAGAGTTTGGTGGATTGAACACTTTATGTGAGAGATTGGTGGATTGAACACTTTATGTGAGAGATTGGTGGATTGAACACTTCAGTTAGAAGGAATTATAAACATTTCGCAGTAGAAAATTAACTGTAAATGAAAATAGTAAACCACCGGCAGATTACAGTTCAGTAAACATATGGTGACCATATTTTATTTTAGCAAAACCAGGACCATAACATATGTATCATGAAGGTGACTATTTTTAGTATGGTATGTCGTGTATATGATACAGTAAAAAAGGTTAAATAAGATAAAAATAATGAAGGGATGGAGAGAAAAAAAAGGTTGAAACACACCTTTTATTAAAACTCACTTTTAACTGCTAATTGAAGGTGACAAGTCTCCATCAAGTCACGTAGTACCTAAAAGAACTAGATTTTCTTCATCAATTTCAAGGGACAAATAAATATTAATGTAAAGAAAAACTCAAGCATATTTTAGAGTCCTAAAACTAGATACGCAAGTAACTGGCACTACGGTGTAGTAGTCCGTGCACCTAGGGGTCCTTGGTTCGTTTCCCGGCTAGTACCGTTGCTATTTTCCCTGAAAGAAGAAATTACCGCAACGGTCACCAGGGCTTGGTTGGTTAGACTTAATTAAGATTTAAGTGTTTCCATTGGTTTCTACACCCTCACACTCTCTAATCTCCCTCACACTCTCTATCTCCCTCATCTCCTCGGGACATGGAAAGAGCCTCCCTGGAAAGTATTTACTATTAGTACATTCGGGCGTCCTCTGGACAGCCATACATTAGTACTGGATAATGTTTCCAAAACTGAGCTACGAGGGATGTAACCCAGACGTGTAGTATTATTATATTATAGCTACTTATGTATATCAAACTATTCTATTTACACAAACATAAATAAATACTCTACGTAGGATTGGTTTTCTAGAACATCTCAAGTTTCCAGTTAGGTATCACCTAGAAAACCCTGAATACAATAAAATGAGTCAAAGTTAATTAACCATGTTTCGTTAGCTGGTATCCATTGAAAACAATATATGTAGGTTACTATACAAACAAAAATAATAATATATAAGGGCTCATACACACAATTTTTATAGTGGTTTAATTTGGAGTCTCCCAGAAATACAATACTTTTATAATTAATGTTACCTGACAACTAATTATCACCATTTAATCTTCTTTAATATATAATTTGATAGGCTAATTTCCGGTGATTGAAATTAAAAGAATACGGGTTAATCGATTTTGACAAATAAACAGGATGTACAGGTGTCGGTAAAAATAGTAGCCTACAACTAAAACCCAAATTTTGTAGCGAATTTTCCATCTTTTCCTTTTGTGTGGGAGTGGCTCATCTGTACAATCATTCTTTGTTTACAACTCTATGGAAACTCTTGTAGTGTAAGTGAATCGGTAAATAAAATATTTCTCGTTGGTTTGTCTCACTTAAGTGGTTTGGTGCAACAAATAGACAGCTTGGAGGAATGTCGTTTTAAAGCTAACATCGTAGCGTAAAAACGGGAAAATATACCTTTTGATTCAAATTAAATACCGAAATATAAATATCTATTTAAAGTTTATAGCCTTTAACGAGTAAACTTATAGCTTGAAAGTCAAATAAGGGTTTATTAGCTATTTCCGATCCACTAATATTTACTACACTCACATTAACAAACCCACATCACTGAGCATCCGGTTTGGATGTCGAGTTCATTTAGTTTGATTTGCCAGTGACTGAATCCCAGTCGGGTGTAGCCTAATCAGGATGTTTTTCCTAAATATTTTCTCACTCTCTTTCCACGCAAATGCGAGTATATTCACCCTAAAACCCTCATCTCTGCACAACTATCGTGGCTCATTATTGCGTACAACCTGAACGTCTGCTAAGACTCGGTGGAAAAACAACAAAATAAAGATGATGCTTTTTTTTTAATGTACCGCTCCTACTACCTGTTCAGGTTGTACGTATAACAAACATTGGTATTTTACTAAGTGTAGGTCCATAGTAGCGTGTTTCGAAGTCATCTGGAAAAGCTGATGAGGTCACAGTGAGCTCCAAAACTAGACATGTTTCTATAATTGTACGTCCATTATTGTTCCCAGCTTGAGGCCTGGCCACTTTTTTATTAAAGCCATATTTTTTCCACTACCGGTTTGTTAGGCCTGTCATAGCTGCATATGCTTTATAATCTAGGACAGGCACAACATCCAGTCCCCAGCCGTTAATTCATCATTGTGAATGGTTAAACCCATATTACACCAATGATAAATTCTTCTGCCATGCCGGGAATCGAAACCGGGAACCTTATTTTCTTTCTAATCTAGAATACAAATTTCGAATCCTTGATTCTTTCAAAATGAAAAATTTAAGTTAAAATGAAAATTATTCAAATTTAATTTATAAAAAAGTTGTTTAAGGCTGAGGCCTGAGGCTTGAGGGGGCTACTGACAAATGATATTTTGTTTGTTATGTATATTGCGTCATAAACAACAAAGAGAACACTTCTATTTGGTAAATTAATAATATTAATACAAACTTATCCTTTTTTGTAATTTTGTTATTCTCTCAACTACACAAAATATATATAGGCCTAATTCCTTTTATCATTATTTAATTGTAACAATTTAAAACAAAGGTCTTCATAATGGCATCAGAAATACTTAGGAGATTTTTATGAATCTTGAATCTCTCGAATACCAGAGGATTCGAACTTCCAATCTCCATCCAAAACCTAATGAACTGAATTTACCAGGATAAAATACACTAGTGGAGATTCGATTCAGAGACTCTTGGAATAAATTATTCATATCAATAGGGCAGGCTGAAGAAACATTTTTAGAACGGTTTCCTGGTATGTAATAGATTTTCGGATAAATCTTTTAACGTGCCGATATGCATTTTGAACGGTTAAATGTATACATTATATTAAAACTATAATGTAGGGCCTAGATTTTGATAACATCTTTTCATGCTACTCCGGTTGTAGAAATGTTGCCTATATTTATAGGTCATTTTTGGGTACATTTCTGTTTTAGATTTTTAGGTCATATTTACATGATTTAGTAGTACCGATGATTTTGTAAATTCATGATTACTCAAAACATAAGATGTTTTCCCACTCATTTGTCGGACTGATAAGATAATATAGGCTTCAAATTAAGTTTGAACACTTTTTACTTTCTCGTAAAGAAAGTATTATGAGCATGAACATTATCTACCTCGAAATTATTTTTGAATATTTAAGTTTTATTTGCTCTTGGATCCAAAAAATGCTGTCTTGAAATAGCATCTGTCCACATGTCTACCTGTCTGTACCTGGAGCTTGAGCCTAAAGTGTTGTCTTGTAATAGCGTCTGTCCACATGTCTACCTGTCTGTACCTGGATTAAGCCTAAATTTGGTTTGAAATAGCATCTGTCCACATGTCTACCTGTCTATACCTGGAGCTTGAACCTAAATGTTGTCTTGTAATAGCGTCTGTCCACAGTCTACCTGTCTGTACCCAGAATTAACCTAAATTTTGTTTGAAATAGCATCTGTCCACATGTCTACCTGTCTGTACCTGGAGCTTGAACCTAAATGTTGTTTGAAATAGCATCTGTCCACAAGTCTACCTGTCTGTACCTGGAGCTTGAACCTAAATTTGTCTTGAAATAGCATCTGTCCACATGTCTACCTGTCTGTACCTGGAGCTTGAACCTAAATGTTGTCTTGAAATAGCATCTGTCCACATGTCTACCTGTCTGTACCTGGAGCTTGAACCTAAATGTTGTTTGTAATAGCTCTGTCCACATGTCTACCTGTCTGTACCTGAGCTTGGTCTTAGTGATTTCGTTCACAGTTTGTAATTGTATGCTATGGGTCATAAATCGTCATAATGTGTGTTTTTACTTACTCTAGCCTAAATCATGGTACCTGTTACTAATGACTTATTTTAGTTTGTCTTTTTCCAACATGCTTTAACGATTAAGATTACAATTGATTTTGATAAATGTTTACTGACAAATAACACTGACCACATTTCTATTCAAATATTTAAACCAAGAAATTGAGCATAAATATAACGTACAAATGTTCAGTTTGTCGCTACACGAATACAAATGTCTCTCAGATTCTCCACTTCGTCGTACAATGAAAGATGCTTAACTCTAAATTCTGTTCTGAAACTAGCTCTGTCTGACATGTCTACCTGTCTGTACCTGAGCTTGAACCTAAATTTTGTTTGAAATAGCATCTGTCCACATGTCTACCTGTCTGTACCCTGACTTGTTTAGTGGATTTCGTTCACAGTTTGTATTGTATGCTATGTGGTATAAATCATTCATAAATGTGTTGTTTTTACTTTACTCTAGCCCTCAAATCAATGGTACTAGTTACTAATACTTATTTTAGTTTGTTCTTTTTCAAACATAGCTTTAACGATTAAGATTAAAATTGATAGTTATAATGTTTAACATGACAAATAACACTGAACACATTTTATTCAAATAAATTAAACCAAGAAATGAGCCAATAATATAACGTACAAAACTGTTCAGTTTTGTCGCTACACGATACAAAAGTTCTCTCAATTCTTCCCAACTTCATCGTACAAGAAAGAAGCTTACTCTAAAATTCTACTCGACTGGTCCTCGTTGAACCTTTGGTCGACTTTATTGCAGGATTGTAAAACGATTCATCCAAAGCTACTACCCCCCCTGAAACCCTAACCCCTCCGTTTCAGAGAAAACTCCTGTCACCACAACACAGCTCCCTGTTTTTCTTGCAGTATCATTTGGTACAGCCCAATTTTCATACAAAGGGCCTTTCTTATCTTACAACAAGAAAAGTTACTAGTGGCCTGGCCAGGTTATCTGTCGGCTGTCATTTTGATAGATAATATCAATACCTGTAAAATTAAAACTATAAAATTTTAAAATGTTTTCATTAATGAGAACACACATTTGTCTGTTAAATCTATTAGTCTACTACTAAAACTGGAGGGTAGTAATGATATTCATATTCTGTTTTAATGTCTTCATATATACATGTGTATCATTTTTTGAAAAATTATACCTAGACATGAGAATCTAACCCAGGACCTTTAGATTAGTATGCCATTCCTCTCACCACTGAGCTATCCAGGAGACGTACCGTTCCCAGGGTCATTCTTTACTCATATTTTAGGCAGTCTGTAATGAACATGCGGAAATCGTCTGCTACAAATGTGTGATCAATTAAGATCATACCCGCCTGGTTGGCGTAGTTAGCTAACACGCTAGTCGTGTTGAGCTCGACTGCCAAGGACGGGGGGGATCGAGGTTCAAATCTCGGTTGGGTGAACTGGATGGGGTGGGTTTTCCTAAAAGGTTTTCCACTCTCCCTCCACGCAAATGCGGGTTCACTTCCTCTATATTTAACCTTCTTAATCCCTAACCCACTAGCGTAATTAGTACTTAAGCATATAATCTGAACGGGTAGTAAGACGCGGTGCTAAATATAATAATAATAATAATAATATATAATAATAATATAATTAGATCATGAGCTATCAGATAACGCAGCCACAATCGACTCGGTAGTTGGTTTTATTCTGTCAAATGTGCATTTACAATTGTACCAATGCACATAGCATGATGGATTAAATGGATGAATATTGTATTTGTTAGTTACGGTTATAGCCAATTTAGAGAATATGATAGTTAGATGCATCTACAACCATAATTATCAAATATAATAGCTCGGCTATTTATTCCATCGATTTATAGAGTATTTTGTCGAGAAAATAAACAGATTTGGACAGCAGTAAGTGCTGTGTGTTAAGAAAAACTTCTCCTTTGCCACTTTTGGGCAAGCGTGGCCTATAAATAGGGTCTAGTAGCCTATAGCATGGTAAAGTGAAAATGAGACACAAATCGTAGTTTTGTATTTTACTATAAAAATCAGTAGCACAACTTCCTTTGGAGGGGAAGTAAAGCCGTCGGTCCCATGTTGATTGTGACATGTAAAAGAACCCTGGAAAGAATGTGAAAATATCTTTCCCGACAAAATTAGCAGGACCTTTAGCTCTTGATCAAAGAAATTCTCGTGTGCTCATAGAATCAGTTGGTTTAGAAAGTGCACGTTAAACACACCAACCAAATAAAATAAATATATTACTAATGCTCAGTGGTAAGAGGGAGAAAATAAAATACTTCAGAGTTTCTCAACCTTTGTAGGTTCACGGCACCCTTGTTAGAATCGCTGTAAGCGTATTTTCCCCCACATTTTTATTTATAGTGGAATATATCAGAGTAGTATATTAAACAATTAACAGTGTTTTAATATTTTAATTATTTAAAATAAAAAACACATGTTTAGTCTACTCATACCCTTATTGATTTAATTGAAAGATATAACAAAAAAAAAAGTTATCTTACTAATATTATAAATGCGAAAGTTTGTGTGTTTGGATGTTTGTTCCTCAATCATGCCAAAACTGCCGGATGGATTCGAATGAAACTTGGTACGTAGGTAGAGTATGTCCTGTAATAACATATAGGACTAATCCCAACCTTTCATTTTACATTAATTTTACAATACTAATGTTTAAACTTTTCGGATATGAGAGATATATTGTGTTTTTTATTTCTACGAGTAAATATGAATGTGATTATAGTTAAAATGTTAAAGTAAAGATAGCATAATACGGAAATATTATTTACAGCCAGAGCTGAGAAAAATGCATAGATATTTGAGAATATAAAGTTTGATTTATGGCCAAAACAGTTTAGTTAAAAATTAAAAGATTTTATCAATTATTGCGGGCGAAGCCGCGACGGGTAAAAGCTAATAGAGTAATAGTTTTAGAAATCAATTAACTAGCACACTGTAAGTTCACTGAAAATTAATATTACCACCAAGAAGAATTATACAATCATCAGTAGGAAAACTATTGCTATTATTGTGAGAATTGCGATTGATGTTTAGAGCACAAAAGTTTGATATCTGGCCTAAAGGTTGACAACGCAACACTCAAACACTTGACAGTCTATTTATTGCTTTGGATTGCATTGCTGTCAGGACTTGCTAGCACGGATAGAAGGTTGAGAAGGGCAAAAGTAGGTGTTGGGCTTTTATCACTGGATTAGGGTGATTCTCTGCCAGTCCAAGCCAAATCAACAGCTCACTTTTCTTGTCTAATTTAACTTTCAGTGAGGTGGTGTCTCGCATGGTGTGCCGTGGCTCATGCAATTTAGAGAAATACTATAATATAACACTTTTTTCCGTTTATTTCTTTTTATTAATTTTTACTAATTTTTTTCCTCTCAAAATCTCGTGACACCCTTGTCCGATCTCACGGCACACCCGCTTAGAATCCTGTAGTACTTGGTTGAATATTATGTAATTAATGATGCTACAAGTGGGTGTGTGATAATAGCATGTTAGTGTCTTAGGTTCATTCAGCTTGTAGGTAACTCCTGGTGCTATATCTTGGTGTGTGATAATAGCATGTTAGTGTCTTAGGTTCATTCAGCTTGTAGGATACTCCTGGTGCTATATCTTGGTGTGTGATAATAGCATGTTAGTGTCTTAGGTTCATTCAGCTTGTAGGATACTCCTGGTGCTATATCTTGGTGTGTGATAATAGCATGTTAGTGTCTTAGGTTCATTCAACTTGTAGGATACTCCTGGTGCTATATCTTGGTGTGTGATAATAGCATGTTAGTGTCTTAGGTTCATTCAGCTTGTAGGATACTCCTGGTGCTATATCTTGGTGTGTCTTACTGAGGATCTGTGATTCTGTGTATCTGTTAGGCTGGTTCTTACTGTAGGAACGGCATATCTGGTTTTACGAGTTCATGCTGTAGAATCTGCTATTTGTGTGATACATTTGTTTAGTCTTCAGCTTGTAGGTACTCTGGTGCTTCTGGTGTTATAAGTTAGGTCTGGTTCATCAGCTTGTAGGAACTCTGTGTATTGGTGTGTGATATAGCATGTGTGTCTTAGGTATCGTTGTAGACTGTCATCTTGGTGGTGTATAGTTAGTGTCTTAGTTCATTCAGCTTAGCTCTGGTGCTATATCTGTGTGTGATAATGCAGTTAGTGTCTTAGGTATTAGCTGTATACTCCTGGGCTATATCTGGTGTGTGTATACAGTGTTTTAGTTCATTCAGCTTGAGACTCGTTATACTGGGTGTGATACGTTAGTGTCTTAGTTCATTCAGCTGTAGGATATCCTGGGTTATTGGGTGTGATAACAGTAGTGTCTTAGTCATCATTTAGGAACTGGTATCTTGGTGTGTATACATGTAGTGTTGTCATCGCTTGTAGGTCCTGGTGCTATTTGTTGATATGTGTTATGTCTTAGTATTCAGCTGTAGGTACTTGTGATCTTGGTGTGTAATAGCAGTTTCTTAGGTCATTAGCTGTAGTACTGGTGCTATTGGTTGTGAATGAGTAGTGTCTGTTCATTCCTGTAGGACTCCTGGTCTTCTTGGGGTAATGCATGTTGTGTTATTCACTGTAGGTACCTGTGCTTCTGGTTGATATCTGTGTGTTTAGTTATTGCTTTAGGTATCCTTGTATATCTTGTGGTGTATACTGTTGTGTAGTTTTAGCTTGTCTCCGTGTATATCTTGGTGATTTCTGTTATGCTTAGTTTCTTGTTATCTGTGTATACTTGGTGTATACTGTTGTGTTAGTTATTAGCTTAGGTATCTGTGATATCTTGTGTTATCATGTTGTGTTTAGGTTATTAGTTAATCCCTGGTGCTATATCTTGGTGGTGTAATATGTTAGTGTCTTAGGTTCATTCAGTTGTAGGAACTCCTGGTGCTATATCTTGGTGTGTATAATAGCATGTTGTTAGTTCATCAGCTTGTAGGATACTCCTGGTGCTATATCTTGGTGTGTGATAATAGCATGTTAGTGTCTTAGGTTCATTCAGCTTGTAGGATACTCCTGGTGCTATATCTTGGTGTGTGATAATAGCATGTTAGTGTCTTAGGTTCATTCAGCTTGTAGGATACTCCTGGTGCTATATCTTGGTGTGTGATAATAGCATGTTAGTGTCTTAGGTTCATTCAGCTTGTAGGATACTCCTGGTGCTATATCTTAGTGTGTATGTTTACATGTTAGTGTCTTAGGTTCATTCAGCTTGTAGGATACTCCTGGTGCTATATCTTGGTGTGTGATAATAGCATGTTAGTGTCTTAGGTTCATTCAGCTTGTAGGATACTCCTGGTGCTATATCTTGGTGTGTGATAATAGCATGTTAGTGTCTTAGGTTCATTCAGCTTGTAGGATACTCCTGGTGCTATATCTTGGTGTGTGATAATAGCATGTTAGTGTCTTAGGTTCATTCAGCTTGTAGGTAACTCCTGGTGCTATATCTTGGTGTGTGATAATAGCATGTTAGTGTCTTAGGTTCATTCAGCTTGTAGGATACTCCTGGTGCTATATCTTGGTGTGTGATAATAGCATGTTAGTGTCTTAGGTTCATTCAGCTTGTAGGATACTCCTGGTGCTATATCTTGGTGTGTGATAATAGCATGTTAGTGTCTTAGGTTCATTCAGCTTGTAGGATACTCCTGGTGCTATATCTTGGTGTGTGATAATAGCATGTTAGTGTCTTAGGTTCATTCAGCTTGTAGGATACTCCTGGTGCTATATCTTGGTGTGTATGTTTACATGTTAGTGTCTTAGGTTCATTCAGCTTGTAGGATACTCCTGGTGCTATATCTTGGTGTGTGATAATAGCATGTTAGTGTCTTAGGTTCATTCAACTTGTAGGATACTCCTGGTGCTATATCTTGGTGTGTGATAATAGCATGTTAGTGTCTTAGGTTCATTCAGCTTGTAGGATACTCCTGGTGCTATATCTTGGTGTGTGATAATAGCATGTTAGTGTCTTAGGTTCATTCAGCTTGTAGGTAACTCCTGGTGCTATATCTTGGTGTGTATGTTTACATGTTAGTGTCTTAGGTTCATTCAGCTTGTAGGATACTCCTGGTGCTATATCTTGGTGTGTATGTTTACATGGTAAAGCTAATATTTTTAATTTCTATTGCTATGTATGTGTGTATATAATCACATTTTCTTGCTCAATGTTCCTCTAGCTTGTAGATAGTTTGATTCAGTTTGTATACATCTCAATAACTCCCTTGAAGAGAATGTAGTCGAATTCACACATGTTGCGACCACTAACAAGCTAGAGTGTGAGCCAATAAGCTTTGGGCGCTAGTTGTGGTCGCAGCTGAGGTTAGACCGAAAGAGGGGGCGAGGCGGGGGGCGGGGGGGGGGGGGTGAGAGTAAATTGTCCACTTATCGACTAGGTCTGGCCGATACTATTGCTGGATACAGGCGAGTAGGCGCTTGGAAATCACCAGGCGTAGATATATAATAAAGTGGAATAAACGTGTAATTATAGTCATATACTATACGAAATTGTGACTAGTGACGTCATTGTGAAAATAACGCCAAGTGGAGTTGTTTATTAAACTGGCTTTTAAGGTTGATTCACACTTTTGCCGAAAATAGAGAGAAGAATCTGGTTGATGGTCGTAGTCCTAACAATTGACACGCTAACAGAAACAACTAGATACAGCTGATTACCAACATTTTATTATTATTATTATTATTATTATTATTATTACCCGCCTCGGTGGCGTAGTTGGCTAACGCGCCAGTCGTGTTGAGCTCTACCGCCGAGGACGGGGAGATCGAGGTTCGAATCTCGGTCGGGTGAACTGGGGGTGGTTTTTCCTAAATGGTTTTCCACTCTTCTTCCACGCAAATGCGGGTTCACTTCCTCTAAATTCAACCTTCCCAATTCCTAATCCATTAGCGTAATTAGTACTTAGGCGTATAACCCGAACGGGTAGTAAGACGCGGTGCTAAATATTATTATTATTATTTACTACAAAATCAGGGTTTCTACATACACGTACTTGCTAGCACACACAGATATATATATATAGCCTTTACCTCTATGTTAAGACATACAAAGAACTTGAAGAAGCCCACTTTCCACCAACAACAAAGATTAAAACTACTAAAACAGACTTTTCATAAATACCTTATTTGAATTATATATTTTAAAGTTCATTTAAAAAAATTTCAAAAAGCTTACTTCATTATGGATAGCTATAAAGTTTATCTTTAAATCATTAACTAAACGGACTTATTTATTCTATGGCACTCGGAACTCAAAAGTTCAATGCTGCTCTTGGAAAAGTAGGCCACTTATCTCTATCTTGATCTAGTTCTATCCAGTTCACCTCACTACACTCTATCCCCATCTTGAGCTAGTTCTATCCAGTTCACCTCACTACACTCTATCCCCATCTTGAGCTAGTTCTATCCAGTTAACCTCATGACACCTTATTCCCATCTTGAGCTAGTTATATCCAGTTCACCTCACTACACTCTATCCCAATCTTGAGCTAGTTCTATCCAGTTCACCTCACTACAATCTATCCCTATCTTGAGCTAGTTCTATCCAGTTCACCTCAGTACACCCTATCTCTTTCCAGTCCTTTCTAATGTTTTCTTCTCATCAGCATCTAGGTCTTTCCATTGGTCTCATCCTACGGTTCTATATTCTCCCATTCCCGCTGCATGAGAGATCTGAGCGATCTTACTACAATGTACCTAAGCACCTTGTTTTGGAACACCCTATATTTGTTTTAGTCATGTAAGATGAGCGAGCACAAATCACTCCCATAGAGAACAACCCGTAACATTATGGTTTTGTATATCCCGAGTTTTATATTTCTTGACAGCAGGCGAGATGACCCACTTCGGTGGTCGAATGGTCTAACGCGCTACTCTCGTGTTGGACTAGACTGCTGAAGACGGAGAGTTCAGGATTCAATCCCAGTTGGGTGGACGGAAGTTTTTTCTACTCTCCCTTCACACCAATCCAGGTGTACGTCCTCTAGATTAGACCTTCCTAATTCCTAACACATTAGTGTAATTAGTAAATAGGAGTAGGTATAATCCGAAAGGTTAGTGAAACGTGATGCAAAAAAAGTGAAGTGCTAACATTATTATTATTATTATTATTATTATTTTATCTTCCGCGTCTTACTACTCGTTCGGGTTATACGCACTTACGCTAATGTGCAATGGTAGGGTGATAGTGAGATGAAATGGATGACCTCAATTTAACGTGGGATCCGAACCACGGTGGAGGCCTGTCACTCCTCACATTCACAAGTTGTGATTAATACACGTCTTGCCAGAGGTGAAGGAAAGGTTTGGCAATCAGATAAATCCGTGCCGGACTGAGGATTGAACCCTGGACCCCCAGACAGAGGTCAGACACCTTACCCTAGACCGCCAGTCACCTAAAAGAGTGTTAACGACTTTAACTAAATCAAATAAGAATATAAATAAAATTGTAATATTTTAATTTCCACTATTGTGGCAACACGAGTTTCTAGTTTTCAAACATCGGGATTTCTATGAAAATCAGAATGTAGATACTATTAATAATTTCTTAGTATATTGAAACGGCTGTCCTTAACTTAAAAATTGGAACACCTATCTAAAAGCCCACTTATACGTCTATGGATGCAAGTGAAAGCAAGGTAAGGAATTGAGACTGGTTCCTTACAAAATAGTTTGTCTATTTCCTGAGGCGAGGGTAATGGCTGGTTTTTTCCTCGCACGCTATCTTGCAGAGGCCATGCTAGGAGCAGTACGTACTATATAGTACACCAACATCGCTAAATACTTACGTCACTAACGTGATTCCAGATCATAATTCAATCAAAATAAATACAACTATCGTTGAAACGGTATAGATGAACATTCCACACAATTTTATAAACACATCTTTGTCATGACAACGTACATGCGTGTTTGGTTCGCTAACCGATATTAGTGACCATCGGTCTAGTATCACATTCTAGCTTTCGAATTTGAATTCCTTAACCGAAGAAAATTGTTTTCTCTTAACACACCAACATCATTTTTATAGAGTCCACAATAATATATTTTAGTTAAAATTAGTTTTTTTTATCATTATGATCATTTAAATATCCTACTAATTTCACGCACCTTGACAAACCGTTAAAAATTAGGCCGAGATTCACAAGGACAATTGGAATAAATAAATACGTAATCAACGCCACCTTTCTTAGCTATCATATCTTTCTTGATCATCACCAAACCCAATACAAGACATTCTGAATCATTACTGTCTTTCTTGTCATCACCAAACCCAATACAGACTTTCTTGGATATCAATACTGTCTTTCTTGGTCATCACCAAACCCAATACAATAAAATTAAAATTACGTTACATTTTCGTAAACACACTTTATCCCACTTTGTTTAGCTCTGTCATTGAGGTTGAAGTTTTCCCTTTCCAAATTGAGATGTGGTGTATCTTGAAATTTCTCAAACAGATGAAAAATCTACATAGCCTAATTATTTCTTTTTATTTCAATAATTCGTAAACAAACATTATTTCAATTTTTATCACCGATATCTACGATGACTGCGATATCAATAGAAGTGATAAGTTTTTAGCAGAAGATGTCCGATATTTGTTTGTTCTTACCTTCTTTTGTGCTGCGGGACGATTTATACGCCAGCATTTCTTCCTGTGTGCTGTTATATCATAGTTACTTAACGCGTCATTAAAACGCTAATGATAACCTTTTAAATAGTTATGATTGCCAACAATCCCGCTTGTGGTATGATTGTCCAGCTAATGATTAGGTTTAGATCAGACGGTAGAAGATGTCCTTGCGTGTTGAAAGTGGCCTGAAGGTGTTATTCCTTCAAATAAAAGATTACATTTTGATTACTTTATATGCAAGTTTTAGGCTTGAACATTGTAGCAAACCTTTTGGCCAGAACAAACTTTCACGGATCTCAAATAGATTATATGTCCTACCTGTTAACCTGCCATATTTTGACATTCCCTCACCCATTCTAAATTAACCTAAATTTAGTCGATGAAAAATGCTATCATAAAGTTTTGAGCTGGAATATTAAAAAAAGGAGAAATAAATAAAGAAAAGGGAATTGGATTGTGTCTGGTCTACAGGCCGTGTAGTTTTCACCCAACGGACTGACTACCTGCTATAATGAAGCCTTAGTGAGCCAGTATTTAATTGCAGCGTGAGTTGGTTGCTGTCGTGATCGTGAAAACACTTTGGTTGAGGTTTCTTCCGAGAAACACTCAAACAACCCATTTTGTAAGTACATTCGTCTTCCTAAACACGATCCATAGCCCGCTACAACTAAACTATAAAGCTATACTCAATGTACAGAGAACAAGAAAGTTAGCGCCTCTTAGAAGAATTTGATTACGTCATTGCTAACGTCATCCAGTACACAGAAGATATATTTTAATAAGAAAATATTATTTAAAGTTTCAAATTTAAACTGATTTTAACAGCTTGGTTTATCTTTCATATAGCTTTGCGTAAGTAACGCACTGGCCTGTGTACTGAGTGACGTCACACGCTTGCAGACTTGTACTGAGTGACTCACCCTCGAGACTTGTATACTGAGTGACGTCACACGCTCGGCAGGACTTGTATACTGAGTGACGTCACACGCTCGGCAGGACTTGTATACTGAGTGACGTCACACGCTCGGCAGGACTTGTATACTGAGTGACGTCACACGCCCTCGGCAGACTTGTATACTGAGTGACGTCACACGCCCTCGGCAGACTTGTGTATGAGTGACGTCACACGCTCGGCAGGACTTGTGTACTGAGTGACGTCACACGCTCGGCAGGACTTGGTATACTGAGTGACGTCACACGCTCGGCAGGACTTGTGTATTGAGTGACGTCACACGCTCGGCAGGACATTGTGTATTGAGTGACGTCACACGCTCGGCCCATAAGATGTATTTCTCCATCTGGCGCTATCTTTTATTCTCTTTACATTAGGTGTCCGTTCACTGGTTCATGCTTGACTCATCTTTACTATCCATATTCATGATTTATGTGGTTCTCTTATTAATTATTATTTTTGTCAATGTGTCTTACTACCCATTCGAGCTACACGCATATATACTTATTACGTTAATGTGTTAGGGATAAGGTTAGATTGAATTTAGAGAAACCGCACGCACTTTGCGTGGAGGGAGAGTGGAAAAGAATTTCGGAAAAATCACCCGCATTACCACCGAGCGTGATTCGAACCCCAATATCCTTACCATTGGTGTAACACCTTAGACCATGCAGCCACTTAAGTGGGAACGTTATATAGTTATTATTGGGTGTTCTGTCTCACGAAAGGTCCATTCCTTTTGTTAGTGAACTTAGACCGCCAATGCTCCCTTTCTTCAGTTTCCTCCTTTAGCTCCCAGAATATTCTTCCTTCCTTTACGCCATCCAATTATTGAATCCTCCCTCCTAAGTTCCTCTTCTTTCCCTCAACCTTTCCTTCTATTACGTCATGCAGAGGACAGTTCCTCCTAAGGATGTGTCCGATCCAGTTTTCTTTGTACTAAAGAATCCCATCCAAAATGGTTCTATTCTCACCCACTTTTCTTATGACTGGTTCATTTGTCACCCTGTTTGTCCAACTAATATTGTAAAGTCTTCTCCAGCATATTTAATAAATTAATTAATTAATATTTCGACTTATTATAGGTAAAACTTGCTTATCCTCTGTTGAGGCGATATTATCCTTGCCATTGAAACGATTTCTTGAAGTATTCAAAGTAAAAGGACATACATATCCTTTCCTTTAAGGGTACAGCGCCTTTGTTGACACAAACAGTTGAAACATGATGTAATCATCAACACAGGCTTGAAAAGGTTTTACCCTCTTAGTAGTCGAATGGTCTAAGGCGTCACGCTCACAAAAGACTGGACAATCGATAGCAGGGGTTAGACTCCCGGTTGGATTTAGCCTACTGAGGGTGGTTTTATCTTAACAGTTTTTCACGCTCCCTCCACGCTAACGCTATTTCCTTTAAAATAAACCTCCTGATCCATAATATAATAACGTAATTTGTACACATGAGTTCAACCCGAATGGGCATTAAAACGCGATAGTAGAAAAATAAATGTTACGGTGCAACACACAGATTTTCTCCCAATTTTTTAAAAAAAATAGTAGTTTACTAAAAACTTGTTAAGATTTGTGAAACTAAATAATAGGTCCACACATTGTTTTAGAAACACTGGACCGAGGATCATAAATGATCATAAATGATCATAAATGAAATAATTACTAAAGACTGTTACTTACTCTATGGCATTATGAACTAGGAACAGTTACAGAAAAATTGAGAAAAGATAAACATCTTTGTCCACCAGATCATAAGTATCAAATTAGTTTTCAAAGAACTAAATAAAAAGTATATATATATATATATTTGCTTATAGCTCAAACTGTTGGTTTTATAAAAATATATTTCAAATAAAAGATCTGTATAGTTAATAATAGTACTACAACTTTACAATGATAAGTTATTTCGTAGTTCAAACGGTTCCAGAGAAATTATGAAAATTGGAAACTCTCCCTCATGTAAAGTACCTTCAGTCATTTTCATGAGAAAATAAGAATTGCCATCTTGTTTATAATGATAAACAGTATCTAGATATAAACTTTAATCAAAATCGTTAGAGCTAATTTGGGGGAAATCGATTTTTTTTCTCTTTTTAGTCTTCAGTGAACTACCTACAGACGGATGGACAGTCAGACAGATGGACAGACAAACGGCATTGCGAAAACCACTCTTTTGGTTTCAGGGGGTTCATGAAACGTCAACATCTATCAAAATCTCTAGTTCTATTTTTTTGACGATCACAATACTTTCTCTCTAAGGTGTTGAGAGAAATTAATAAGAGAATGTATTCATTCCTAAGTTCTCAAATAAATCACACTTAAACTAATCAAAGCGTAGTAATACAGTTTTATTAGTAAACATTTTGTGCCTGATCCTTCATGTTCGACAACTGTATTGGATGCATCAGACTATACTTCCACACTCACGTAAAACAACGGACAATTAAAAAAATAGGTTTGCTTTCCATTTCTAAATGACGGTCATCCTGAGCAGCTGCGTGGAACACTAGGGTAACTTTTTATAAACCCCGGTTTCACGTTGATTAGCTTACAGGGGGGAGCGGGGGACTCCAGTGTTGTGAGTTCCTACTAAGTTCATTAGTTTTATGGTGCGCTTACGTAAGTAATAACAGCGTATTTGTAAGTAAGTAGTATATATAATATGACCGTGAACATGTGAGCGTCTTTAAAATTGTCACTGATGTTGTGAGGAAAAGATGAGTATGATTACTTTGTCACAAAAAAATAGTTTAACACACGGCAATATTAGTTTTGATACAGGCATAATTGAATGGGAATTAACTAGATTTAATAGGCAAACCAATCTTTTAGGTTATTTGGTTTCGTTTCAAGAAATATATTTTATAAATAACTTCTAAGAATTCTTATATGAGGAGACTTCCTGGTATTTAATTGAAAAAAAAAGTTGAATTTATCTATGCTATTAGTTGAAATATAATTTAAAGATAACTTCTGAATATTAAGGCATAGTGTAAACGCATAGAAAATTAAAATAGTAGTATAGTAAAATGAAATCAATAATTTTAGAAAAGAAGCAATTTTTATGGATTCTATCAGCACATTGTTTGATATCTTCCAGACTGTACTTTTTTTTTCACATACTTTTAAATTTAAAGGAACTGTGAGCAAAATCAAGAATTGAAATGGCTGGTCTGAGTAAACATCTTGTCTAAATATTAGAATAATTGTATTATCTGATCAACAGGAATAAAATAAATGTATATTTAAGGTTTTTTATGTGATGCAACACAAATAAAATAAACACTCGACTCTAAATCTAAGAATAGGACTAACTGACTTACAGGAATAAAATATAGGACCTAGGCTAGTGACTAATCTAAGAATTATTGATTTATCTGGTCAACTTCAGTGGCATTGGGGTAAACCCCTCGCCTCAGGACCCGATGTTTGTGGGTTCAAACCCATCCAGAGTCAACGAATTTTTACTAAGTGATAAAAATCCGCAGCCCAACTTCGTGCGGAGGGGAAGTAAAGCCGTTGGTCCCTTGTCGATTGTGGCTTGTAAAAGAACCCTAGAGGGTATGTGAATATACCACACCTCTCCCGGCAAAATTGGTTGAACCATTCACTCTCGCTCTTGGAAATTCTCGTGTAATGAAATGATCATTCGGTTCAGAAAGTGCACGCTAAATACCTAAACATTATAAAACAGTGTTATCTTATCCACAGTGCCGCTCATCAATGTGTGGACGTATCGGTTGAATCGTGCCGATCGGCTTGACGGATGGAAAGAGACTGCAGTCGTCTCCGTTAAAGAAAGCCAAACCGAAGATCAGAGTCCATTGCAGGGATGTGCTAAACTGTGATGTGCCAGTGATTTATATCAATGATTGTACAAGTCGCAGCGTCTTGTGTCGCTGGCTCAATACTTTGTCCCAGTCACCGCGATTTAATATACTTGTGAAACCGATATTTCTGTCACTGGTAGACTATGTTGAGTCTTGGATTATTTACTGTCACAGTCTTTGCATGTGGATTTATTGATGTTGTTTAACTAAAATAAATTATTGACTCCGAAGATTAGGACGTCCCCAAAATGTACGCTTTTGAGATTTACAAAACTTAGTACTTAAAATTATTAATAAAGCAACTGAGGCAACTAGAATGTCTTCCTCGTAATATATTTTCAAAACCAAGTGCCTTACCATATGTGAACGTTGGAATGATTTTCAACTAAGCCAATCGGCTTTTTCAAATGGCAATGCCGATCCATGCCGATCGCCATGATGAGAATACGCCTTGAAATCAATCGATGGAAAAGGTTCAAATCTCACCAAGAGTACTATACTCCTGAATCTAGCCATAATTTAATTATATTGACGTATACATTGAATTACACGCTTGGTTGCCCTCCAATTAACACCAGCACGGCCGATGCACACAATACTTGACGAGTGTCGAGTCTTTACGCAAAGTTGTGGCTAAATAATGCCAGGGGAAGAAAATGGGGCAGCTATTATGGAAATGTGTGTTGACGGACACCTTCTTTAAACCACATGTAATTATTGTAATTATTTAAATTATTGTTGAAAGAAAGAGTCGCTATTAGACAGTGAAGTTCAGGTGAATAGAAAGGATACTGGTGGAATGAATATATATACGTGTTTGTTACTATAACACTGTTTGTAAACATGTAGGATACAAGGAGAGTGACAGCAGACATGTAGGATACTGGTGCACTCATTATGGACATGTAAGGTATTAGAGCACTCATAGTGGACATGTAGGGTGCTAAAGCACTCATAGTGGACATGTAGGGTGCTAAAGCACTCATAGTGGACATGTAGGGTGCTAAAGCACTCATAGTGGACATGTAGGGTGCTAAAGCACTCATAGTGGACATGTAGGGTGCTAAAGCACTCATAGGGATATGTAGGGTGCTAAAGCACTATAGTGGACATGTAGGGTGCTAAATCACTCATAGTGGACATGTAGGGTGCTAAATCACTCATAGTGGACATGTAGGGTGCTAAATCACTCATAGTGGACATGTAGGGTGCTAAATCACTCATAGTGGACATGTAGGGTGCTAAATCACTCATAGTGGACATGTAGGGTGCTAAATCACTCATAGTGGACATGTAGGGTGCTAAATCACTCATAGTGGACATGTAGGGTGCTAAATCACTCATAGTGGACATGTAGGGTGCTAAAGCACTCATAGTGGACATGTAGGGTGCTAAAGCACTCATAGTGGACATGTAGGGTGCTAAATCACTCATAGTGGACATGTAGGGGCTAGAGAATTCATAGTGAGCATGTAGGGTGCTAGAGCACTCAGTGGACATGTAGGGGCTAGAGCATTCATAGTGGACATGTAGGGTGCTATAGCACTATAGTGAGCATGTAGGGTACTAAACCATTCATAGTGGACATGTAGGGGCTAGAGCATTCATAGTGGACATATAGGGTTCTAGAGCATTCATAGTGGACATGTAGGGGCTAGATCATTCATAGTGGACATGTAGGGGCTAGATCATTCATAGTGGACATGTAGGGGCTAGATCATTCATAGTGGACATGTAGCGGCTAGAGCATTCATAGTGGACATGTAGGGGCTAGATCACTCATAGTGGACATGTAGGGGCTAGATCATTCATAGTGGACATGTAGGGGCTAGATCATTCATAGTGGACATGTAGGGGCTAGAGCATTCATAGTGGACATGTAGGGGCTAGATCATTCATAGTGGGCATGTAGGGGCTAGAGAATTCATAGTGGGCATGTAGGGGCTAGAGAATTCATAGTGGGCATGTAGGGGCTAGATCATTCATAGTGGGCATGTAGGGGCTAGATCATTCATAGTGGGCATGTAGGGGCTAGAGAATTCATAGTGGGCATGTAGGGGCTAGAGAATTCATAGTGGGCATGTAGGGGCTAGAGAATTCATAGTGGGCATGTAGGGGCTAGATCATTCATAGTGGGCATGTAGGGGCTAGAGCATTCATAGTGGGCATGTAGGGGCTAGAGCATTCATAGTGGGCATGTAGGGTGCTAGAGAAACAATGGTGCAACTTTATGAAAAATAATCCTTTGTAAAAGTTAATTTATAGTCCTCAAGCTTAAGAAGCTAGCATGCAAGTTTGTTATTTCAGTACAACAGAACAGATCCTAACACTTAGTGTGCTTCATTTCTTGTTCCCAAAGTGAAACTACTTTGTAGACTCAACCTGTATGACCTATTATTTAGCTCTAAACGAATGTACATGTCGCCGCTAGTTGTCCCTGATGAGCCAATGTCTTTGAGGTAAAGCGAGGTATTCTAGTACTAGGCACGAATCGCCCAAAACACGTTCTAGACATTACCACCAGTGGTGTAGGTGGAAAAAATACCGCAGGCCCATCCACCCAAACTGGAGCCCACCACGCAGGCCCATCCACCCAAAATTAATTTGGTAACAGATGAAAGTGATTTCTTTTAAGCCAGTTTTTGTTTCGAAAAGATTTCATTAACCAATAAAAATTACTCAATAATCACTTCACTATGCATATTTTCATTCTATGCAAATAGCTCTGTACATTTTTTCCTGTAAAACAAATATTTAACAAGATATAAGAAAATCTCTAAAAAAAAACTTGAGCAAATTATAAACAATTTCGCAGAGATCAAAGCAAGAAGAAAGAAGTTTTAATGTCAATGTATGTTTAGAAGTGTTAATATTTATTATAATTTTGTTTTAAATATTTATTTATATAGTCTTATCCAGAGTTAGTTTTTTTTTGTTTATATAGACAGTTTTCACTTTTCATTAGCAATTTTATTAGACTAATGTAGACCTGTAATAAGTTATTTTTAATAAAGGTTTCAAACATAATTCCCATGTAATTTATTATAATCTACATTTATGTATAGGATTTTTTTTTGGGGGGGGGGGGGATGGGGGCACCATAATAAAAATTTCACAGGCCCATTAATGCTAGTTACGATTCTGTATACTGAATACTGAACACTAAATCAATCTAAAAAATAATACGTTATACCATTTCCCCCTAACTCTAATAATTAAATATTTGAATTGAATTAGGGTGAACAGTTTTATCTATTATTAAAATTAATTATCTATAGAAATACATGATTTTAAAATAAAGTAACTAGTATTGCCAAGATCTTAACACAATGTATATTTTCACGAACTCAAGCCATTAAAATACATATTGTAGTTCCAAGCTGACATTGAACTAACTCTCCTTTTACAGTCTAGGTACATTAATTATAACATAACAATACTATCATTTTCCTCTCCCCACTGAATGATAACTTTTTAGACCTGTGTGTATACGTCTGATTCGATTTAGGAATGTGCGAACTGTATTTTCGATATAAATGAGTAAATGTTCAATTATTTTATCATTATATTGATTCAGAGATATAAGTACCAGACTGATGACTTGGCAGAGTTGAACTAACTTTGTTCATGCTGATGCAGATATTTTGGATGCATATTATATTTACTTTCTCTCTATCTTACAGGTAGAGAAAGTATGGTGATCGTCAAAAAAATCGAACTCGAGATTTTGATGAATTTTGACGTTTCATGACTTCCTGAATCCGAAAAAGTGGTTTTTGAATTTCCGTCTGTCTGTCTGTCTGTCTGTCTGTCTGTACCTCCAACTAGAGCCTAAACTATTTTACCGATTGAGCTGAAACTTGATATCTAGGATTTTCATAGGGTTGCCCCGAGGGGTTTTTGGAATTGGATATCTACCCCTAAAATTAAGGGTAGTTTACTGAAGGGAAAAAAGAGAAAAAGTCGATTTTCTCAAAATCGGCTCTAAAGATTTTGATTAAATTTAATTTATGAACATTAATAAATATTCCAAACAAAATGGCTACTCTCAATATTTCGGCAAAATGGCTTTAAGGGCTCCGGTCTGATGCGTAAATAACAATTTTTTATAATAGCTCCGAAACTATTTGAGATATGAAATTACTTAGCATTACAAATATGTATATATATTTATAATACAAATATTTTATTCGAAACATATTTTTATAAAATCAATAATTTTCAATCTATACGCAATTATATATATATTTTTAGCTTTTTGGACATTAAAGCTTAAGTATTGCGATCGTAAAAAAAACTAACCTGAAATGTTGATGGATTTCGACGTCTCATGACCCCCCTAACCCTAAAAAAATAGTCTTTGAAATGCCGTCTGTCTGTGTGTCTATTAAAACTTAAAATTAAGGGTAGTTTACTGAAGGGTGAAAAGAGAAAAATTTTGTTTTCTCAAAATCTGCTTAAACGATTTTGATTAAAATTCGTATCTAGGCGTTGATTAAGATTATAAATAAACTGGCTATTTTCATTTTCCTATGAAAATGATTTTTAGGGTACATTACAGAAGCGTTAATTTCCGTATCTCCACAACTATTTGAGAAACTAAACAACTTATCATTGCAAAATTGTAGGACTATTAGAAATAAAAAACTTTTATTTGACATATATTTTTATAAAAGCAGCAGTTTCTGAGATATTTACAAATATATTAATACAATTTTGTGAGCTTTAGTTGTAAACATATACTACTTAAGTCTTAACGCAATAATTCTCCAATGCCATAGAGTAATTAAATATAAGTATCTAAAAAAAGTATGTTATTTTTCCTTAAATCTCTTAGGAGAAATGTTTGCATAGCAATGATCTATCTCCATTTTAGACTCAATAGTCAATATTTACATTTTTTATTGGTCAAAATGTATAAATGAATAATTAAATATCAATGCGATGACTTGAAGATCTGCAACACCCTATAAAATGTTAAAATTTTAACCAGAAATCGAAATTTTAATACGAAGTGTTGACCCTTGTGGAAGACATTAAACTGTTTGAAATGTTCTTAGGTGGACAAAGATGCGCCTCTTTTCTCATTGATTATATATCATTGTATATTATTTTATGGGTGTTCTTATGTGGAGTGGTGATGATACAATGTACATTATTCCTTTCAGAAATCTTACGAGTTTATAGAAAGAGAGAGAAAGTCTGTGTGGTCTGCCGTACCATTTATTTTCTTGATTATGAATCCCACTGCTACTATTTCGGAACAGGTAGATTATTCTTTGAGAAACTTGTACAGTCATACTTTATCTGGAGACCTGGTCATGATTCAACCACTGTGATTTCTTACAACCTTTACATGGAGGTAACTTGAGTTGGAGCCGGAAATGAGAGCAAAAAATATAGTTTTCATCTGTTCCTTTGTAAGATGCCCCATGTTTGTGAATAGTTTCAAGTTACAGTAGATTTTCTCGATTATTTATTGGCTCTAGCATTCTGCAATCGTAACATAAATAGGCCTACCTATAGAAGAAGTAACTATGGCAAACACCCGCTTTGGTTTCCATGTGGTCTAGCGCGCTACTCTCGAGGTAGACTAGACTACCGTTTACGGGAGATCGAGTTTCGAATCTCGGTATGGTGTATTGGGGGAGGGGGGGTTCCAAAATGGTTTTCCTCTCCCTCCACGCAAATGAGGGTAGAGCGGGTAGTAAGACGCGGTGCTAAAAAAGAACTATGATGAACAAAAATAGCAACTCTCAAAATAGTATTAGTCTAAGAAAGGTTAATACAAAATCCATTGGTGCGAAAATTATTTTAAAAATTTAAAAGCTATTTTATTAAGTCAATAAGAAATACATAAAAATTTTAATTAGAAATGTTAGTCCTAATTACATTTAAATAGAAACCAAAATAACTTTTAAAACAGAAACCATTTCGTTTCGTTGAGCACCATGACAAAAGCCTAAATAAGACCTTGCACCGGGTGAGTGTTAGGAAACTGTTTCATCTCGTCCTTTGACTGGTGGCGAGGAAATACGACTGGTCTTCAACAGTTCAGAGAGGAACAAACAGTTCATTACTAGTCTTTGTTGGAACTAGCCCTGGTATGAGTGTGTTCAGGGAGTAACAAACAGTTCATTACTAGTCATTGTTGGAACTATCCTTGTTATGAGTGTTCAGGAGGCACAAAACAGTTCATTACTAGTCATTGTTGGAACTAGACTTGTTATGAGTGTGTTCAGGGAGTAACAAACAGTTCATTACTAGTCATTGTTGGAACTAGACTTGTTATGAGTGTGTTCAGGGAGTAACAAACAGTTCATTACTAGTCTTTGTTGGAACTATCCTTGTTATGAGTGTGTTCAGGGAGTAACAAACAGTTCATTACTAGTCTTTTTTGGAACTGACCTTGTTATGAGTGTGTTCAGGGAGGGACAAACAGTTCATTACTAGTCTTTGTTGGAACTATCCTTGTTATGAGTGTGTTAAGGGAGTAACAAACAGTTCATTACTAGTCTTTGTTGGAACTATCCTTGTTATGAGTGTTCAGGGAGTAACAAAACAGTTCATTACTAGTCATTGTTGGAACTATCCTTGTTATGAGTGTGTTCAGGGAGTAACAAACAGTTCATTACTAGTCATTGTTGGAACTAGACTTGTTATGAGTGTGTTCAGGGAGTAACAAACAGTTATTACTAGTCATTGTTGGAACTATCCTTGTATATGAGTGTTCAGGGAGTAACAAACAGTTCATTACTAGTCTTTGTTGGAACTAACCTGTTATGAGTGTGTTCAGGGAGTAACAAACAGTTCATTACTAGTCTTTGTTGGAACTAACACTGTTATGAGTTGTTCAGGGAGGAACAAACAGTTCATTACTAGTCTTTGTTGGAACTACACTGTTATGAGTGTGTTCAGGGAGGAACAAACAGTCATTACTAGTCTTTGTTGGAACTACCTTGTATGAGTGTGTTCAGGAGTAACAAACAGTTCATTACTAGTCTTTGTTGGAACTAACCTTGTTATGAGTGTGTTCAGGAAGGAACAAACAGTTCATTACTAGTCTTTGTTGGAACTGGGTCTAGGTAAATTTTTCGAAAACAAGTTATTCCAAAATCAATTTATCGAAATCAATTCACCGAATACAAAATCATTGAAAGTAATTTTGTCAAAAATCACTTTTTCGAGCCATACATTTTCCGAACGATGTGTTTGTCGAAATCACATTTTTCGAAAATAAATTGCCCGAAAATCAATTTCCCGAAGCGAATTTACCCCAAATTATTTGTTCGACAGTCAAAAATCTAAAATGAATTTTTCGAACAATCAATTTTTTGAAGAATCAATTTTGCCAATTGCACATTATTTTTTTTTTTGAAAAATCAATTTAGTGAGCTGCGAGTTTTCCGGAAGCTATTTTATCGAGGACTGGGAATCACCTACCCCTATCCTCACCCCCCTATAGGGAGGAATACCCCTAACCTAGCCTAGCCTAGCCTAACCTAACCTAAACTAACCCAAGCTATAATTTTATTATATTTCGAAATTATCGTTCGAAAAATTTATTTTCGAGAACCTCCTTTCTGAAACATTTATTTTGAAAAACAGATTGGAGGTAAATTCATTTTCGAGAAAGAAGTTTTCGAAAAACTTCTCGTTCGAAGAATTTCTAGTTCGAAAAACGGTTTTTTCGAAAAACTGCATTTCGAAAAATTTATTTCCGAAAAAATTATTTCGAAAAATTTATTTTCGCCTAGTTGATTTTTGAAAAAGATATTTTCGGAAAACTATTAGTTTGAAAAATTGCTATGTCAAAAAATTGGCTTTCGAAAAATTAAACTTCGATTAATTGAATTTCGAAAAAACTGATTTCGAAAAATTGATTTTCGAAAAACTGCTATTCGGTAAACTCGCCTTGTTATGAGTGTGTTCAGGAAGTGATAGTTCCTCCTAGTCTTTGTTGGAACTAGCCTTGTTATGAGTTTGTTCAGGAAGTGATAGTTCCTCCTATTCTTTGTTAGAACTAAACTTGTTTGTTCTGGCAGTCCTGGTTGAGGGTGCCATACTCTATCGGTAAGGGCGTGGTAGATTCTCCGAGGACACGCACGTCACTAAGCAGGTGGGCTCTTAACGAAGTAACTTGGTGTTGGGTGATGTTGATGAAAGGTTGCTTTGATATGTTTAGATTCAGCCAATCAGCTGCTCGATGACAGCAACATACTTAGTGATGCTGACACTCCTGGAAGGACACATTTACTTGAAGTTCTGAGGCAAGTTGCAGTCATACTGACATTTCGCGCTATATGAGAGGTGATTTCAAAATATCGTTCCTGTTGAAATGAAAATCGGCTTCTGTGGTTTGGGAATAAAGGACACGATGTTCGTGGGTTCAAACCCAGTCAGGGTTGACGGATACATGGTCAGTTCCCGTTGGCTAGAAATCTCATCAAACCAACTCTCGGGTTGTTGACTTGAGAAGAGAAGATTACAATGAATGTTACACGTACAGACCAACCTTTAAGCGAGATAACCTTTCATGTAGAGGTATATAAGGCCGCGAAAGAGAGAACTCTCTCATTTTCAAGGACGTTTCCCGCGAAATGTGTCGGTCCTGAGATCAGAGTGAACGGTTCGAAACATGGATCTTTCCTCCGCAAACTAATAAAGTGGGGCAATCAAGTAACTGGGTCACAGCAGAGAATTATAAGATGATTAAGGGTTGGTTTGGCGTTTATTTGGAAAAACGCGCCCTTAATACACTTCAATGCCAATAATAGCTAACAGCCTAAACTAACTAGAAAAATGTGAACCTTAAATGAGTGAAACAGCATTCAGCGCGTAGTAATAGATTACACTTTCTGTGGTCATTTGGTCTAAAGTCTACACTATCAGACGTATTAACGGTAATGGGAAGGTAAAGATTCAAATCTCTGTAGGCTCTCTATGGGAGATTTCCGAATTTTTATTTAGCAGTAAGGTTTTTTTCTTCCCTCCACATAAATGCAGGTGCATTTCCTCCAAACTATTTCAAAGCCAACTACATTATCGATATTTCCAACATCTACACCATTGGCTATTTGTGACGTCATATTAAGTTAAGATAGGATTTTCAAGTTAATATGTTTACTTTTAATTTGGTGAGTTTTAAAAATATAACATTGAACCCAAAACCATAAATTCTTAAATAAATCTAAAAAAATTCTTAAATGTTCGCAAAATCATTATTTTTTCTTGTAAACGTGTTTTTTTTAAATCGTCAGCCACTTGCGTTAATTTGTTTATTCAAGAAAATGGCCTGTAGAATCTTTTTGCTGCTAGGATGTAGATTAATAATGTCCGTGAAAGCAAATGTCTATTTAGAATAAGAAACAAGAAGAAGGTAATTTTGAAATTCAATTTAAAGCTGTCCAGCAACAAATAGTATAGTAAGTGTGTAAACTCGTCAGTGGAAAAGGGAAAGTGTTATCAGCAGAGAAACTAGAGACCTCACAGTGTGACCTACTCATTTCTATTACGAGTAGTGGCTTATGAATTTGATAGTGCTTAGGGTACTTGGGTACTTAGGTGCGTCAAGTTAAGATGCAACTCTCTTTGAAAAAAAGATTTATGTCCACTAAGTAGGCAGCGTCGTTAACGGACACCTCGCAACAGCAGAATCATCTTTATAACGGACAGTTTAAATTCTCCCGGCAAAATAACTTGGGCCAATACGATGAAACCCATTCCCAATAGCGGACAAAGGACACGAACAAGCATAACAATATATAAATAGTGGCCAAAGGGTCACATTGAACATTTTAAAATACTGAAGAGGCAGCATTTTATAAAATTCAATAGTTTCACCATCTTAAAAAATATTCTCAATTTTAAAATACTTACTACTACAACAAGATTATTAGATAACATTTTATGACACCCTCTTTTTTTCTCACAAAAAATTTGAAACATTAATTGCTTTTCAGCAATTGATGACCAATACGTAGCCTATCCGTAAAGAGATCGCTCTCAAAACCATCTGGCTAAACATTAGTGCTGCTCATTTGATGTGAAAATGTAATAGTTTTGAGAAAAGCTCTCTGGTAAGTAAAGAGTAATGATTTGGTGGACCAACCTCACTTGCTAAGTTTCTCCAAATAACGGCTAGTTTCCAAATGTCAAATATCAAAGGGTGTTTCACTACAGCATTAACAGTGAGAAGATTCGAGACGCATTGTTTGATGGTCCACCAAAAGGTTGGTGTGCCACACAGAATCATGAATGGGGCCCCGTGTGGCCCGCGGTCCCCTAGTGTGACATGCATGCCATCTATTTTACAGTAAGACTACAGATGTCTTGCGTGAAGCATGAGCTGTCCCTGCTAGAAGAACAGTTTCTTTACCACCTGTTCAGGTTATACGTAAATGTACTGAGGAGGCTAGTGACTTAGGGACGAGGACGTTTGAATTAAAAGGAAATGTACCCGCATTTATGTGGAGAGAAAGTGGGAAACCACCCTCAGTACACCCGACCGAGATTCAAACCTTGATTTCCCTATCATCGGCAGTCTAGTCTATTGTGAGAGTAGCGTCTTAGACCGAAGCAGGTGAAATGGTGTTAAAAGAACACATCTCATTGACTAAATATTTTTTTTTAAATTTTAGGCGAATATAATTTTTATTTTTTATTACATAAAACATCTTTACTGCTTTATGGTGAAAGAGTATGTTCTTGTTTTGTTGTGGCCGTATGTTTAATTGTTTACAGCAATTTATCACTAGGCTGTATTTTCTTTACATTAGTCCTGATTATACCGTACTGCGTAGTGAAGTAATCATATTTTTCTTAATATGTGTGTAGCATGCACATCATAGATGTTCTTATAGATGTGTGCAAATAGCTTGATTGAAAACAAATTGTTTTCCAAGTAGCCAAGTAACACATTTTTTTAATCACAGAAGGCTACACTGAATATCACCTCTGAAGGAACTGCAGGTCTTGTGGAGAAAAGATTTATCTTCTCGCTCACTTGGTTAACTGTTGCCAAATCTCCTCCTCTCTGTGATGCTAGGTGGTGTGCTGGGGCAGACTCGGGGAGCCAGCGTTGTTAGTTTTGTCGTATAGTAGAGAGGAGATTCACCACGTGAAAACAATAGATTATTATTATTATTAGCACCACGTCTTACTACCCGTTCGGGTTGTACGCATAAGTACTTATTACACTATTGGGTGAGGAATTGGGAAGTTGAATATAAAGAAAGTGAACCCGTAATTGCGTGGAGGTAGAGTGGAAAACCATTTAGGAAAAAACCCCAACAGTTCACCCGAGCGAGATTCGAACCTAGATCTCCTCGTCCTAGGCAGTCTAGCTCAACACGAAACTAACGCGTTAGCTAACTACACCATCGAGGCGGGTTGTAGTCCTATAAAGAGCGATCACTGTACCATCATAACTACCAGGGTAAACTCTCTTAAACTAGCTCTGCCCTTGGACACAACCAAGGGTAGTGGTGGCGTGGTGGTGAATGTAGTGGCGTGGTGGTGAATGTAGTGGCGTGGTGGTGAATGTGGAGGGGTCGTGGTGAATGTGGTGGCGTCGTGGTGAATGTGGTGCGTCGTGTGAATGTGGTGGCGTCGTGGTGAATGTAGACTAATCTTGTCGACACAGCTCTGGCCTAGAACATGACTACAGAGGACACAACTAATCTAGTTGCCTTCTACTGTCGCTAGGTTCACAGTCACTTGGCGGCATTGTTCTAAATTACCTCCCCCGCGACCTCCCTCCCCCACTCGGATCAATAAAGCTCCCCTCACGTATCATCTCCCCCCACAATCCCCCTCGCCACGGCGCCAACCACGAGTCGCAAGGCAATGAATGGGCGTGGCCGCGGAACATTACATTTTTTATAATAGTGTGGGCGAGTAATGGTGAGGTCGGTTGGGGGTGGGAAGAAAGGATTGGGGGGGGGGGGTTCATGTGGGTTTTTCCGTGCCCCCTACAATGACCCTAACATTACCACTGGAGACGCTCGGCGCGTCCACCCTCTTGTTTTATTTTGTCAGGGTGGCAACTTATGGTGGGGGATTTCCCCTCGTCGCAACCATGTGAGACTCTCTAGCCTTACCCCCAGCCAGGGGTGGAGGGGTGGGTGGTTGTACTTAAGGCTGTATAGTCTGGTCTTGTGGTGGGGCTGAGGGAACAAAATAATATTTTGTTGTTAAATGGGAGCTAAACTCTGAGATGATTGAAAATCATTCAAATTAGCTATAAAGTTAATCTAAAAATATTTCTAAAGTTTCCAATAAAACTTCCGTATGGATTACTATAAAATTAATCTTTGAAGCATATTATTAATTAAGTGGACAAATAATGTAAACACAATTGTAATATTTTCTCCCTCTATTGTGGCAACACGAGTTTCCGGTTTTCAAATATATAATTATATATAGTTTATAATTTGCATGTCTGGGTCACATCATTTGTAGTCCAGTTAGTGGAAACATTATCCAGTACTAATGTACCGTTGTCCAGGGGACGCCCGAATGTACTAATAGTACATCCTTTCCGTGGAGGCTATTTCCATGCCCCGATGAGATGAGGTGATGGTAGTGAATTGAACCCGAGACCCCTAGGCTCGTGACCCCACTGGGCCGGCTAGTATCAAATGACGTGCTTCCTGTGTACCCCTTGTGGTCTTCAGGAAATGTTCACTGACTGATAGAGCTAGAACAAAATTAACATCCATTTCGGTGGCCGCTTGGTCCGCAGTCTAGTCTACTGCGAGAGTAGCGCACTCTCGCAGTAGACTAGACTGCGGATGACCGGGAGATCGAGGTTAGTATCTCGGATAGGGTGTAACGAGGATGGGTTTTCTAAAATAGTTTTCCTCTCCTTTCACGCCAATGTGGGTGCACCTCATGTAAAAATTACCGCCTTAATTGTTAAAACCATTAACGTAATTAGTACATAAGCGTATAACCCAAACGGGTAGTAAGACGCGGTGCTAAAAAATAATAATAAATTAACCTAGGAAATGTGAGTTACAGCTTAAATCAATTGATTACTTAGGACAGGAATCATAAGCTAGTTTTAATTTCCATCTTGGTGTCTCATTTGTCTTCATTTAATGATAGTTTTTTTAATTAATGGACCACGCATAGCTAGTTTTTCTTCAAAGCAGCCCCCTTGATATTAGATAGACCTCCCAAATTTCTCCACATAGGTAGGAACACCGGGCACACGTAGCCAGGGGTGTACTTGAAGCTGGCAAAAGGCCATAACATACATTTTCATTAATAAATATCCCTCAAGCTATGTTTAACTGTGAGCTTAAATGGTAAGGTAAGTTTATTATATTTGAATTATTATTAGCTCTCGACCTCGGTGGTCTTTGGTTAAAGTGCTTGCCTTAGAAGCCGATGTTCGTGGGTTCAAACCCAGCCAGGGTTGGTGGATTTTTCTTGAGCGATAAAAATCTGTAGCATAACTTCCTTTGGAGGGGAAGTAAAGCCGTCAGTCCCATGTCGATTGTGGCTTGTATAAGAACCCTGGAAGGTATGTGAAAATACCTTTCCTGGCAGAATTGGAAGGCCCTCTCGCTCTCGCTCATAGAAATTCTCGTGTGCTGATATAATCAGTCGGGTCACAAAGTGCACGTTAAATACATCAAATAAATATGATAAAAAATTAAATCATTAGTAAATTTAAACCTGAGGACGTTACAGCTACATTATCAATGATAACGCTGATAAGTAAACTTAATACATTAGTTTATTCTGTTTACTGACATGAGAAGAAATTATTCTAAATTATTTAGATAAGATGAGATAACATTATCTCCAGTGGACAGTTTCATAGTCTTAGTTGGCCCTCGCCTGAAGTGCGGTGATAGATACAAAACAATACCTACCTACAATCGAGTGTAATGGACCAGTTTCATACCTATATGAACCTGGACCATTCTTTTCTATATGAGTCTGGACCATTCTTTTCTTTATGAGTCTGGACCATTCTTTTCTTTATGAGTCTGGACCATTCTTTTCTTTATGAGTCTGGACCATTCTTTTCTTTATGAGTCTGGACCATTCTTTTCTTTATGAGTCTGGACCATTCTATTCTATATGAACCTGGACCATTAATAAATTGCAGCTCAAGTCTAGGAAACTGAGATTAACGGCTGGAGGGCTCGTTGTGCTGACCCCGTGACACCTTCTCTCCGCCGGTGTTGGCACTATATTCACTAACACGTGGCAGCCCAAATCAAACGGTCCATCAGAATATCTCCCAGTGTCCCAGCCGCCCAGTCCACCCCTGTAGTGGTCTGTTCTGTGCATTACTGGGATATCTCCCCAGTCCACCCCTGTAGTGGTCTGTTTTGTCCATTACTGGGATATCTCTCCAGTCCACCCCTGTAGTGGTCTGTTTTGTCCATTACTGGGATATCTCTCCAGTCCACCCTTGTAGTGGTCTGTTTTGTGCATTACGGGGATATATCCCCAGTCCACCCTTGTAGTGGTCTGTTTTGTCCATTACTGGGATATTTCCCCAGTCCACCCTTGTAGTGGTCTGTTTTGTGCATTACTGGGATATCTCTCCAGTCCACCCTTGTAGTGGTCTGTTTTGTGCATTACTGGGATATCTCCCCAGTCCACCCCTGTAGTGACGGTGTATCATGATGTGTAGTATAGACTAGTATTATCTAGATGTTATTGTTTGGTCCCACCCTGTAGTGACGGTGTATCATGATGTGTAGTGTAGACTAGTATTATCTAGATGTTATTGTTTGGTCCCACCCTGTAGTGACGGTGTATCATGATGTGTAGTGAAGACTAGTATTATCTAGATGTTATTGTTTGGTCCCACCCTGTAGTGACGGTGTATCATGATGTGTAGTGTAGACTAGTATTATCTAGATGTTATTGTTTGGTCCCACCCTGTAGTGACGGTGTATCATGATGTGTAGTTTGTTGTCTGTGGTGGAGCCGTTCTCGCCATAAATCTTCGCCTTAATGTTTCCCTTGGCCTGTCATAAAGGCGCTCTACGATTCCCTCAATCTAGATCTTCACATCTTGGCTCTCACACAAGACTGACCGCACTCCACATCTTGGCTCTCACACGAGACTGACCGCACTCCACATCTTGGCTCTCACACGAGACTGACCGCACTCCACATCTTGGCTCTCACACGAGACTGACCGCACTCCACATCTTGCTCTCATCACGAGACTGACCGCACTCCACATCATTCTCTCACACGAGACTGACTGCCAGTGGCGTGTGGCTAATTCTGGACAAAGGGAAGCAATGACGAAACAATAAAGGGGGTCTGATGGACGCTAGTTTAGTTGAAAGCTCATACTGATTTTTCTTTCATTTTTATATAGTTAAATAATTTTCGGGAAGAAAGGAAAGGGGGTGAGCCAAACTATGCTTGAATAAAACAAAATATTTGGTGAAATATTACCACAATTATTAAAATTATATATATATATATATATATATATATATTTAAGTAATTGTAGTTCTAACTCTAATAATAATAGTAATAATAATAATGGTTCTCTCGGGCTGTGGCCTGCAAATGAGAATGACCTTTTGGCCTTCCTTAGTTTTGAATCTGGATTTTATTCTACACACCACTATCATTAGTAAATAGTGAGGTCAACTATATAATTTTCCACCAACCCAACACACCGATATTTACTATACACTTTCATAAATTACAATATTGAAACGTCAAAGTTTTTTTATAGGCTGCCTGAAGATGGAGTGGGTCTGCCTGTTTCAATTATTTTATTTTTATCTTCAAAAAACCGGGACAAAAACTACGTTTCAAAATATGACACGAATACACAGCAGAGTCCACTGGTGCACTTGTTGACGCACTTATCATTCTACTACTGTAGGCAAAGAAATAAACTTTCCCTTGGAGGATCAAACAAGCGTCAATATTCCGTAAAATACAACTAAACTTACTTTAAATTGCTGATGAATAAGTTATTTTATAATAAGTGCACATAATTATATCTAGAAACAATAAATCTTGGTTAACACAAACTAAAAAATAAGATCGTAACAGTATTAAGCGTACGATTATACATCATTCAAGATAGTAAACTCATGCGCTAATACTCGCCTACGGATACGGTGCTTCCCTTTCCCCGATGATGGCCGGACAGACCCGGAAACAAACGATTGAAGAATAAAGAGTGAGCGAAACCGGCTGGCTGGCCGGCCAGTCTGAGAAAGAAGTGTTGCCACCTGAACTTAGTATACTTGTTGGAGAGGTTTCTATTATAATAATAATTTGTTTTAACTTCATTTTTCTCTTATTTTCTTTTTTCCCTCTTTAATTTTAGGGAAGCGTTGCTTCTCTCACTTCCAGTGAATAAATGCCACTGCTGACTGCACTCCACATCCTTAACATGTGTACTCAGGGTAGCTTGGGAATGTGACAGTGTTTTTCATTAGGCTATACTTCTAGCCTTACACCTAAGGGCAAGTTTCATAGTCAGACTTAGCATGCCTAAAGTGCGAGTCGATACTAAATACAGGACGAAACCTACCTAACCAAAATGGAATGGGCCAGTTTCGCATATGAAACTGGCCCATTCCATTCAATTTCAGGTAGGTGACGTCTTGTATTTAGTATAGCGCCGCACTTGAGTCGTACTAAATCTGACTATGAAACTGGCCCTAAGAAGAGTTGGTGACTACTGGGCATCTCCAAACAAAACAAAAACAAAAAAATAGCAAGATATAAACATGCTTAACTCTGGATTTGTTGGACTTGATGTGTACCTACATCCGGCTACAATAAGCCTAATAGCTTTGTTACGGTCCATATTAATATCGATAAATGTTAAAAATGTTATTTATTATGAACCAATAACTTCAGTTGTATTGCATCTAAAAACTAAAACGTCTGAGGAAATATTTCATTTTAACGTTGCAACTCTTTGAAAGCAGACCTTTATTGGAGTTTGAACTTAAGACTTGAATAAAATTTTCATACCAGAACTCTTATCTTGGTAGCAAATAGAGCCACGGAAATTCTAGAATGGGAAGGTGACGAAAGGATGAGTGCAGACAGCACCCTACAGGCTTAACCTTCATGCCATGGTTGCAGCAAGCAATGACAGGTTAGTTCACTGCCGCTTCCTTTATCCGACAAGGCATGGAGGAGTGTGGTGATGACTACTATTTACTACTGTTTCCTGCTGGTATGATGTGTGACTTTTGATGCAGAGGATGAAATGTCACTCAAGGAACTGCTTTAATTCATCAATGACAGTTATTTTGAAATTAAAGACCTTATCTCTAGAGTGTATGAAGTTTTTGGTTGGTTTTTAGATCCACGTCTTACTACTCTTAACACTATGTGCTAATTAGGCTAAAGTGTTAGGAATGAGGAAGGTTTAATAAAGAGGAAGTGTACCTGCATTTTGTGGAGGGGCAGTAGAAAACCGACTATGGAGTTCCCAGCAGAGTAAGAGGCTGTGGAAGAGATTGAAGATGACTAAGACGAGAGTCAACAAAGTCTCCCGAAAGTGAAACTGGTGATGGAGGATTTCAAGACAGTTCTAAGGTTTATCGACTGTATGTACAGTACAGTGTGAAATCAGTTCTAAGGTTTATCGACTGTATATATAGTACAGTGTGAAATCAGTTCTAAGGTTTATCGACTGTATATACAGTACAGTGTGAAATCAGTTCTAAGGTTTATCGACTGTATATACAGTACAGTGTGAAATCAGTTCTAAGGTTTATTGACTGTATATACAGTACAGTGTGAAATCAGTTCTAAGGTTTATCGACTGTATATACAGTACAGTGTGAAATCAGTTCTAAGGTTTATTGACTGTATATACAGTACAGTGTGAAATCAGTTCTAAGGTTTATTGACTGTATATACAGTACAGTGTGAAATCAGTTCTAAGGTTTATTGACTGTATATACAGTACAGTGTGAAATCAGTTCTAAGGTTTATCGACTGTATATACAGTACAGTGTGAAATCAGTTCTAAGGTTTATCGACTGTATGTACAGTACAGTGTGAAATCAGTTCTAAGGTTTATCGACTGTATGTACAGTACAGTGTGTAATCAGTTCTAAGGTTTATCGACTGTATATATAGTACAGTGTGAAATCAGTTCTAAGGTTTATCGACTGTATATACAGTACAGTGTGAAATCAGTTCTAAGGTTTATTGACTGTATATACAGTACAGTGTGAAATCAGTTCTAAGGTTTATCGACTGTATATACAGTACAGTGTGAAATCAGTTCTAAGGTTTATCGACTGTATATACAGTACAGTGTGAAATCAGTTCTAAGGTTTATTGACTGTATATACAGTACAGTGTGAAATCAGTTCTAAGGTTTATCGACTGTATATACAGTACAGTGTGAAATCAGTTCTAAGGTTTATTGACTGTATATACAGTACAGTGTGAAATCAGTTCTAAGGTTTATTGACTGTATATACAGTACAGTGTGAAATCAGTTCTAAGGTTTATTGACTGTATATACAGTACAGTGTGAAATCAGTTCTAAGGTTTATCGACTGTATATACAGTACAGTGTGAAATCAGTTCTAAGGTTTATCGACTGTATGTACAGTACAGTGTGAAATCAGTTCTAAGGTTTATCGACTGTATGTACAGTACAGTGTGTAATCAGTTCTAAGGTTTATCGACTGTATATATAGTACAGTGTGAAATCAGTTCTAAGGTTTATCGACTGTATATACAGTACAGTGTGAAATCAGTTCTAAGGTTTATTGACTGTATATACAGTACAGTGTGAAATCAGTTCTAAGGTTTATCGACTGTATATACAGTACAGTGTGAAATCAGTTCTAAGGTTTATCGACTGTATATACAGTACAGTGTGAAATCAGTTCTAAGGTTTATCGACTGTATATACAGTACAGTGTGAAATCAGTTCTAAGGTTTATCGACTGTATATACAGTACAGTGTGAAATCAGTTCTAAGGTTTATCGACTGTATATACAGTACAGTGTGAAATCTAGTGTGTAAAAAAACGCAGACTGTTGAGAAGGATGCACTGAGAATATTAATGTAAACTGTATACAACCAGCAACAGCACATAACCGACTATTTTAAACGTTAGTTAATAGATTTCAATGGAATGTATTCTGTTTGTGATATTTTATTTTGTTTTCTCCAGCCTCTCTCATTATTTTAGGTCCAGGAGAAACTCATACAAGAGGAGTTGACTGTATATTGAAATATCGACATCTTAAACACAGTATCCCCCAGCGTGTTTACCTAAGACAAATATTTAGGTGGCTCTTTTCAGGTAAACTTAGTGAAAACGCAATGTGTGCATCTTGCGAGTATTTAAAAAACAAAGATGTTGAGCTAAATGCCATAGACCACGTGACTACTGGGAAGTTCATCTTTAAACTCGATAAACCAAGCAAATTAAACTTTAAACATGTAGTCATGGGATTTTTTAAGGTGTGCAACTTAAGACGATATATTTACATCCACAATTAGCTTGACACAATATAAATTGTGACTATACCCCATCTGCGGTAGGATTGTGTGTGACAGCTATACAAATCTACCAGATCTACTTTCATGTATCCATTCGCCAAACCACATGACCTGCAAGACCAAGTGTTTATTTGTTGTCACTTTAGTTTGTCAAAACTTTCACAAAAGACCATTTGTATTTGATTATTTTTTCTTTTAACCTTTTACATATTCTGCTCTCTGTTAGTTAACCCCATTTTTTTTACTTTTATCCTACTAGTTATATAAACATGAAAATGAAATGTTTGTTTGTTGCTCAATCACACCTATAACATTATACAGATTGTGCTGCTGAAATATCGCATCGATATAACTTAGACGTCCATAGTAAGGCCAGTTACGTCCCCCATTTTGTTTCAAGATAGCACCTACAAAACACTATTTTTAGGCATTCTTATCAGCTTGTGCTTAATGTAATTACATTAGTTCAACTTTCATAAAAAAAATTGCGGTTGAAGAACACTACTTTTTAGCCTGTCCAGAGTTCTTAGCTCATAAATTGTGGTAAGCCTGAAAATAGGAACAAATAATAATTTTTCATCTTATAAATAGTAATATATATATTATATATATATCTGTCTCTTTCAATCGTGCTCAAACCACTGTACACTTTTATTTGATATGTAAAATTGAAAAAATGTCATGAATGTAATGGGATTACTCTAAATACCACAGTAAATCCTTAATAGGCTATTTGAAATTTTTAAGTGAAGGTTCGTGAAATGGGGATTTGAAAATCTCCAAAATTTATGAAAAAACTACTCACTATGGTATAATATTTAAATATGTCGGCTACATATTAGAGCCACACCAAAGAGTTTTTTTTTTTGTTTGTCATGAAAAATATCTATCAATCGCAAAGAGATCTGAAATTCAAAAAATTATCAGACTATGCATGAACATGTGCAGTTCAAATTGTAATTTTAAAATTTATATTATATTTTAATTAATTACAATCATCAAACTACAATTTTTTCAAAAAATATATAGAGGTAAGTGCTTAGTTAATTTTGAGTTTGAATTAAATGATGTTTTTCTATGTATTTCGTGACATCCCCGGCCTCTTCTTGTCGTTTGCTGGGAAATGTATCTATCTATATTATGTCATTACCTCTAGCAACGTCATCATATATAAAATATCAACTCCAAGCATGGCTGAAACGATCAGAAACTGATCAATATCCTCAAATTATACGGGAAAATGGGAATATTCTATTTTAAAACCATCAATGCAAGGCTGCCAGGTCATCGCTCAGTGCCTAATCTCAAAACAATACTATTGATAGACTGTCAATACAGAACTTTGGGTTTTAATTTGGAAATATAAAAATATCAACTGATAGTATTGAGATAGTATATCAGGACTGCCTGATCAATGAATATGCAGGACTACCTTGTGACTACTGTATAAACAAGCCTGACTCTGGTACAGCTGACAGAAGTTATAGTAATACCTTGTCACTACTGTACAACAAGCCTGACTCTGGTACAGCTGACAAAAGTTATAGTAATACCTTGTACTACTGTACAACAAGCCTAACTCTGGTACAGCTAACAGAAGTTATATTAATTCACTTTCACTACTGTACAATCAAGCCTGACTCTGGTACAGCTAGACAGTAAGTTATAGTAATACTGTCACTACTGTACAACAAGCCTAAACCTGGTACAGCTACAGAAGTTACTGTAATACCTGTCACTACTGTAACAACAAGCCTACTCTGGTACAGCTGACAGAAGTTATGATAATACCTTGTACTACTGTACAACAAGCCTCACTCTGGTACAGCTGACAGAAGTTACTGGAATGGTTTTTCACTCTCTCTTTCTCTCTCTCTCGACGCAAATGCAGTACACTTCCCATAAATATAGGCCTATCCTTTCTAGTTCCTAAAAACCATTGCTGTAGTTAGTACTTAGCGAATAACCCGAACGGGTAGTAAGACGAGGTGCTAAAGTACCAGAAACATCAGAATGGTGGCTACTAATGAGTTATGACTAATATTTTACTGGAACATTGATTTTGACATTGTTTAAACAGTAATAAAAGCAACATTAGTTAAATTCAATTAAATGTTTCATGTAGGAGGTTTGACCCTCTTTATTTATAGAATTATTAATATATTTACGATGTGCAATGTAGGTTAAACTGTCCCAGATTAAATTCATTTAAGAAGGAATCTTCTCTAACTAGACGCAAGGGTGGGTTATCTTATTACAAAGATAGTTCATTCTGTATTGTGTGTAATAAGAGAGTACGTGGCTAATTGTTGCAGTTGAATGTGTTACAATTACAATTACAATAAAGGGACATAGTATTTCTCAATCCTTTATCTAAACATGGAGCTACTTTTTTTTTACATCCCCTCTTACTACCCGTTCAATCTATACGCATATGTATCAATTACACTGGGTTTGGGATAAGGAAGGTTGGATTTAGAGGAAGTGTAACTGCATTTTCGTGGATGAAGAGAGTAAAACAGTTTTGGAAGAAATCACTTGAGTACACACGATCGAGTTTCAAACCTGGATACCCTTACCATCGATAGTCTTAGTGTTTCTCTTTTCACACATTCATCTACAAAATTTAGCCACGTCTTACATGGCCTCCCCGTTTACAATTATTGACAAGTTGACAATTTAAGGCTGGCTGCACACTGCATAGAAAATTATGTTTTAACACAGCTGGAACAAACATGTTTTTTTTTATCACGGAACCAATTTCTGTGGAGCTAGTTTTGATAATGGAACACTATAAAACATTTTCTTCTTCCATACTTCCTGCATTCTTCAAGATGGCGGAAAGGGATGAGGAAGTAGCTTTGTTGTGGTGGGAGTGGTTGATGAAAGCTGTACGAATAAGAGGAGCGTGAAATAAGTATCTAGGTTCACCTAAATTTTTTTTTAAAGGACAGATCAAAACTTTGTTAAGAAAGTCCTTAAATTATTAAAATTGTACAAAGCGGACCTCTTCTGCACAAATACTATAAGTTTTTTTTACGTATAACTCGGCAGTAGGTAGGCCTACATCCTTTCCGCCCCTATTTATAACAGACGTATTGCTACTACTAGCAAAAAAAACTAGTGAAACTAGCGTCAACAAACAAACTAAACTCAAATTTCACCAACACACTCCACGTTTCAGCTCGACAGTCTGCGTTACCTAAGGAGAGTTATAATAAATAAGATGGTGACGCATGTGCGATGCATAATGTTCTATGCATTGTGCACCCACTCCATTAGGAAACAAGCAATCAACAGTAACACACATGTGTTGTTCCACCGTGTGTTAACACATAATGTTCGACGCAGCCTGATGGAATGAATATTATATCCACTCACGCGCGGAATACAATAAGTGTAAGTCCCTTGATTTTTTATGAAGAAACTATATCTAGCCAGGGCCCAGATTTTAACACCTAAAAATAATCAAAATAAATATAAAATGATCTAAATATCCTAAAAAAAACTCTTCAGATCTTCAAAAAATGATCTTGATATATGAAGAGAGTCGTAATAAAGGCACACGACTAAATCAAACACGTGCTTTACAAATGTAAACTAAACATTATCCATGCAATAAAGTCTTTAGTAATGAGACTATTGCATTATACTAAATATAACATCGATTTACAATTAATACCTCCTTCAGAAGTAATAACTACCCCCTCCCAACGCAAACCTCTTCAGCCTAGTTGCAGTCTCACCAGGAACGTGTATTCTACAACCAAACAAGCAAAGAGGATATGAAGTTCAATGTCTTCTCATTCCGACAACTGTGGGATGAACATATTGATGTTTGAGTATCAGGCTACAATACATTTATAAAATATCAGTACCATTAAAAATATACCTATTCAACATCTATACCTAGAAATTACTCTAAAATTCCTAAAAATGACTTCTGAAGGATGAAAGCCTATAAAATATTACCTAAAGTTCCAAAATAACAAAACATTCTCAAAAATTATGTATAACAGATACAGCTGTTTCTTGTATGTTTAAAGCAAAGCATCATGGGTTAACATACGGCGTGTGAATTGTTGCAACACTCAGGCAGATTCTGTTATATTTTTGGTGAACGGGTGAATAGAGCTTTAGTCTAGTGCTGGTGCATCCCTTCTAAATACACACACACACACACCTCTCTCTCTCTCTCTCTCTCTCTCTCCTCTCTCTCTCTCTCTCTCTAGAGTCTGTTCATTATAGGTTTTTACCTGTATGACAGTTCAAAAATCATATGTCTAGGTTTTGGATTGCCAACACTTGTAAAAGATTACTGTTTTGTTATTGGTCTAAATGTTAAGGTTTTTACTTAAATGTTATTTTTTACTTTAAAATAACGTAAACTTGTTTTCTTACACTGTTTCATAACTTTTAATAATTTCTTTTCACCCAATCCAAAACAATATTTTAAACCCAATTAAAAGTACTTATTCTCCGTTTTGGAATATTATATATGATGTGTAATATAGTACATACATTAACTTCTAATACAGGCATCATACATACTTGGAAACTTAATAGAAAATAACTGAAAAAAATATTTGTATCCACTGGGTGGGACCATCATTGTAAATAAATTAATTCCATCACGTTCAATCTCATGGTTTAAATTCGCCGGTCGCCATTTTTAAGCTATATTAGTTAGACCTTTTGTGAAAGTGATGTGAATAGTAATTTTTTTAGTGGAATAAAACTATATATAAGCTTTGTGACCGAACTATCAAATTCATTCATTACCATACGTTTTAATTACAGCTATCCAAAGTGACAGATGTCAGCTGTTGACGTAGGGAATATTAGGGATTATTTCTAGTAACTTTTTGAGTTGTCATTCAAGTAAATCAAAGTCGTGAATTTATTATAAATAATCCAGTGGTTTTTTGAGCAACGCTTCTTACTGCTCATTCGAGTTATACGCCTATGTACTAATTACGCTAATGTGCTAGGAATCGGGAAGGTTTAATTTAAAGAACGTGCACCCGTATTTGCATAAAGGGAGAGTGGAAAAACATTTTAGGGAAACCTCATTGCACCCGACTGGAATTGAACCCCACTGTATTCATCTTCGAAAGTCTAGTCTGTTGCGAGAGTAGTGTCTTAGACCATGCAGCCATCGAAGCGGGTGTTAATTTAGTTTTCTGTAGTATTGTGCTCAGTGTACATTTAAACTAGACTACTATCTCCAGTAACAGATTTGGCTGACATTTTAATCTTCCGATTCAAATTAGTTTTATTTTTTATTTCCATCATGACAGACATCTAATTGTTTCTCCTGTGCCTGTTTCAAGATAGGTAGGTACCAGGTACCAAAAACCAAACAAACCGTTGTGGTCGGCGAAGGGGACAGAGTCCCAAAGTGGTCGGCAGACCACAGGCTGACGTCGGCCCTTTTCCCTTCTATTCTTTCCCTCGACTAATGGGAAGTCGGCACCAAAACCCATCCAGCACCCACCACCACCACCACCACTCACAACTTTAATTTCCTGATTGACCCCAACAGTTAGCCGGGGAACGATTTGCATCAAAATAAGCCGCCAAGCTTCACCTTTCTGTTTGCCGCTCTCGAGACAAGCCTGATTGAGTCTACCCCCGAGTTGATTACCGTCAGACGCCACCTTGTTGTAACAGCGCTAGAGTTGGGTGGTCGGCTCAACACACACGTTTTTTAATGTCAGACACTGTGGGTTGAACGAGAATGTTGCTGGAAGCTTCATTAGCTGTCACGTGTGTTTGGATTTAGGAGGCTCTCTCATGATGCGAGAATGATCCTAGCCTGCTATAACAACACACACCACTTACATTTTAATTTATATTACACTCAACTTTCTTTTAAATGATTTCTTCTTAGTCTACTACACTTTGGCTTTATATTAACTTAGGCTGCCTATGTGTTGGTAGAGTTAAAAAAAATTAAAACCTTTATATGAACTACCTACTTGATTATATCAATGTCGCTGACACGGATGGTGTTTCTGAGTTATTCGAGAACTGGACCGAAGTTGGATTCCCACAGTATTCACAATAGAAGTATACTCCACATACAATTCTTCCCTTTATCATAGCTGCTGGTTCTGTTCCTATCAACACTTTGTTCATATTACTCAATTAGATAACAACTATCCACAGTGGTGGACTGAATGTCAAGCTCGTGTACTGTGATGGGGTGGTTAGGACTTCAACCCTGGCCAAACATAATGTAGATGGTTTTAACAAAATATTTCCCCGTGTTCCTCCTCTGAATCATTCCTTCCTCATGCAGAGCCCGGCCTAATAATAAGATGCGGAGAGAAATTAAATATAACAATATAACAGTTAATATATTCGTGCTAAACGTTCCCCTTAGCAAATCTACTCTCTGATGCTAATCCATTGTAAATGTGGATTCATTCAAAGGCTCATTGAAACACACGAGCAGAACTGAAATGGGTCCACGTGATAAAATCTAAGCCAATCACAAGAAATCAGCCCGAACCAAGTGGGCTGTTATGCACTAGTGGAAACAATCTTAGCTTTGGCCGCACTTCTCCATTAGATCTGCTTGGAAGAACCAATCAAATTTAAAAACCAGCTGACTTAATCAAGGTTTAACACCTTAGCTCAGTCAGTAGCGTGTCTGTCTATTGAATCAATAGTCCCGGGATCGATTCCTGGCATGGCCAAAATATGTATTATTGGTGAAACGTGGATTTCACCTTCAACGGTCATGAATTAACGGCTGGGGGCTGGATGTAGAGTCTGGTCTGGATGTTAGTTAGTAATTTGATTGCTGATATAATCAGTCGGTTTAGGAAGTGCACATTAAATACCTCGAATAAATTAAGTGGAAACAATATACCTTTACTTGTTTACTCCTTTCGTTGTTATTATATTTGTATTTTTAATATTTTATTTTGTTGTCAAAACATCAAGAAATCTATATTAATGGCTAAATGTATTAGCGACATTGTTCTGTTGTTTTACTCTCAACCTCGTCCTCCAAGCGTGGGGGTTGACATGCGGCCTATCTTAACCCAATCGGGTACTGCACCGTGATCTTTCTACGCATGACCACATTTTAGAATAACATACAAATATATTTTCAAAAGAAATAAGTTTATTTTAAAACGAGGGCATGGCGCCATTTCCGGAATGTGAACTTTCTCCACCTCCTTGATCTTATTCCTAATCAATCACACATTTGTCCATTGTTTAGGCAATTATAACAAACTAATTATAAACGTACTGTTAATTTATTTATGCCATTGAACGCGCCACCAACTACTACAAAACCGACGGACACTGCACGACATGGACAATAGTAGACAATCGAGCATCGTCTGGCGAGTTGATATCATGTTAGTACTTGTTCGAGTCCGGGCACTTGTCGATTGTACCGCTCGAGATCCTACACTAGAGCTATCTATGTGCGAACCAGGCAACTTCCAAGTGGTAAGATACTTATAAGGAAAATTCCAGAAACTGTTCAAAATGCAAATTATTATTTAAATACACAGATTGTATCTTGTAACACATTTTCAACAAACTGTTGTACACATGAATAAAATGTACACGTTGAGAATTTTGGGGGGCAAAATGACACTATGCCCCTCCTAGGCAATGTTTGGGTGGGCAATAATCACCTTTCCCCCCTCGAGGTTGGTGCTACTGAACCAGACACATTATGACGAATACATAAAACTAAGTGTAAAACTGAACTAAGCTACAATTTGATATGAAATCTGAATGGTCTATTGGAGGGTTGTTGTGAATATCCCCATTTTTGTAATTTCGTATTAAGTTGCTATAATAATATTGATGGTCAAATTGTGCATTCAAAATACAAGCTTGATAAAATGTTCTAGAAACTCTATTACACCTCCTCATGAGGATCGAACCATCAATTGGGTTGTCAACAACAATGCACATGGACCATTATCTTTTTAGAAAACCAAAATAGCACTCGAAGGCTACAGGGGGAAAAGGAGGAAATTCCAATTTTAACACATCGAGTTAGTGCTGCCATCTGTTAGACAATCGTAAAACCTTTCTAATGCACTATAGATTATGGTTAAAAGAGGTCTCTGTCGTATTTAAATTAATCAACTAGAGTATTTGCTGGCGTCTCTAAATGGTTTGTTATATAAAAGTGTTTATCCAGGAGAATGTGTGTGATGTAACGTACCCTCCCCATTTTCCCCAGTACCTTTGACGTGTTAAATGAACTGCATAAATATGTAGATACACTTTTAATGGACCATGAACCATGTGCTGACGCGGGGGAATCCGTCCTATAACTCAAGATACATTAAAACATTAAAGATGAGTCAAACACAAATGTTCCAAAGTCTTATCTGATGAAAGTAAGTCCCAAGGATCAAGGGGTTTGCTTGCGTCCATCTTAACACAGGTCTAACGGTGTCTGTGTATATGTAGACGTATTTGTCCAGGGAAGTGTTGGCACTACTCAATTGGAGAGAGCTCTGAAATTTGGTGAAATTGTAGAGAAGCCTCTCAAGAGATGCACCCATTTTTCAAACTTAACTGATAAGAAAATTATAACAAATATTATTATTAGCACCACGTCTTACTACCCGTTCGGGTTATACGCACTTACGCTAATGTGTAATGTTAGGGTGATTGTGAGATGAAATGGAGGACCTACAGTTTAACGTGGGATCCGAACCACGGTGGAGGCCTGGCACTACACACATTCACAAATTGTTATTAATACACATCTTGTCAGAGGTGAAGGAAGGGTTTGGCAATCAGATAAATCTGTGCCGGAACCGAGGATTGAACCCCGGACCCCCAGAATAGAAGCCCGACACCTTATCACTAGACCACCAGATCACCTATAACAAATAAAAGCGTGGTTTAATAATTTTAATTCTTCTTCATTTTATTTGCATTTCAAAAACAAAGATAACCTAGAATACAAACTCCAATATCAAATCTAAAAATAAATGGAAGATTATTATACAATGAACTGTTTTCAAATTACTTAGCAAAATGTGTTTCTTTGGTCAATTAACATTTTACTGTTAACGTGAAACAAATTTATTTTATTAGAGCTTACATTTACATAGACTAGACTATGTATTGATACACACCGATTAATATTATTTTATTATTATTATTATTTAGCACCGCGTCATACTACCCGTTCGGGTTATACGCTTGCATATTCTAATTAAAATGCAGAGTAACAAATGACATAACCTTATAAATAAAACTAGTGTAAGATTGCTGGTTGGTTTGTATGTGTGTATGTATATATCTATATATATATATATATATATAAAATACTAAACAGGTCCTATGCGATGTAGCCCGCCTAGCAGTGACAAAATTAGACACAAATCTAAACTACGCAACAATTTTAACGGGTTCGTTTCAAGGGAATAAAATATGTTTGCATACTATTTGTTTGGCCTCTGTAGATTCCGACATTCCCTTTTATTTGGAGACGAAGGCAGTTCCCAGTTAACTATCGTTCTTAATTACAATAATTCACAAGGTCAAATCTTGAATAGGGTTGGTATTTTATTTGTCCAATCCAGTTGTTTGTGGCTTTCTCCAGGGAGCGAAGCGCAACAGACGTAAGGGTTAAAGTCTCTGAAGGATCACATAATGGGGTACTGATAACAACAAAACCCAACCGTATTCACAAAAAACTTAGTATATAAATACATTTTTAATTTATTTATTGAAAATACAATTGAGTTAATATGTATTTTAGCCTAATATAACTAAATGATAAACTATTTTATAACTAACTAAACCAACCTATCAAAACCTAACCTTTCATGCATCTACAAATTGAGGGTTTGGTTTTGTTAGGTTGGTTATAATATTGACATAGGTCTGTCATAGAAAGGCTTAAAACCTAGTTAAATATAATGCTTTAAAATTATATCTTCCAACTATATCAATCAATATTTAAATAACTTTTATCTTATCACTGCATATCTAACGATTTGTTTAGTATTCAAAGTAATCTATCTAATTTAATGTGTTTTTATACCAACTTAATTCATAATTGTCTCAACTTTGTTTTGCTTGAAACTTTTTTATTGTTTATATAAGACCTATTTAATTTATTTCCTATCATATACCCTCTCACATTGTCTCTGTAAAATTTTAATTTGTTTCATTAAAGTTTTCTATAATAGATTTAACCATTTTTTTTTGAAAACATTTTTATCATTATCAATTCATAATTTGTGTTAATTTAACAACTAATAAACACATTTTTCAATGCCAGGTCTAATCTTATCTAATAATTTTATTCAAAATAAATAGCTGGCTACTATTTTACATGATAAATATTAAAAAATATGAGTGTGAGAGTGATAGTGAGTATGAGGATGTGGAACCAATGGAAAAATTTAAACCTGGTGGCCATTGTGGTAATTCTTATTTCGGAAAAAATACTAAAGGTATGAGCCGGGAATTGATACCGGGAACCCTGGCTTGCAGCCAGGTGCACTGACCACTACACCACAGGGCCGTTTGGCTATGAGTGCTTTCAATACAACATAGTTTAGAGACGCATCAGATATACACAACTTCCCCCTCCCCTTCGACCCCCCTCTCACACAAGCTTCTCATCATGTGTTCATAAGGAAGCTATGTTCTCCATGTGTGGTGCAATCTCCTCTTCAACTGTATCACACAAGTCACACGGCACGAGTAACATAGAACAGGTTAAAATGCCAAACTGGCAGTGAGTAGGAATAATAATAATAATAAATCCTACCTCCTGTTGGAATGATGACCCCCCCCCCCCCCCCAGTTTGAGATGATGATAATGATGGTAGTGACGCTGTGACGTGATCTGTTACAGGAACACCCTGGGCTGCGTGGAACGCCCCTGGCAATGCTGGCGGCGCAGTGCAACAAGCTGTCGAGCAAATCACCACCACCTCTGGCAGACGCCGCTGTCGGCAAGGGCTTCCACCCCTGGAAGAAGAGTCCTCAGCCCGGTGGTGTCGCTTCTGGGCCGGCGCAAAGACCCACCACCGTCTCCAGCGCGTCATCCTCGATGACCAGCCCCTCCTACACAAGCCGCCCCGTCGTCTCGGCCTCTGCTTGCGGGATGACAGGCTACGGTGGGGGGGACCTCTACTTCCCCGGCGCTACCTCGCAGGCGGCGAATGCTGAAAACTCGCACGTGCACCACCAGGCGGCGCTCCTTGGAAAGGTGGAGCCAGGACACGCGGCGCTGGGCACTGTGTACTCACGACATCCTTACGAGTCATGGCCCTTCAACGCGCATCACTCCGCCATCAAGCCGGGAGACGCCGGCGTCAACCCCGCGGGTCCCTGGTGGGATGTACATTCTGCCACGGGCGGCTGGCTCGACATGAGTGGGGCAGGCATGCACGCGCAAATGGCTGCCGCTAACTACGCCGCCGCCTCCTCGGCTGATTATTCCTCCCTGAGCCACTCTCTGGCGGCGTCAAACACAGCGGCGCATCACCTGCTGTCATCAGGCCCTCACCTTCTGCAAGACACCTACAAGTCCATGCAAGGCTCGTTTGGTCTGAGCCACCACCACCACTCCCCTGCCCCCGTGCCGTCTCCCGCGGCTACCCTGCCGCCCCAGGCACCGTCCCCACGCTCACAGCGTCGGTACACTGGCCGCGCCACGTGCGACTGCCCTAATTGCCAGGAGGCGGAGCGCCTGGGGCCCGCGGGTGTACACCTACGCAAAAAGAACATCCACAGCTGCCACATCCCGGGCTGTGGTAAGGTGTACGGCAAGACATCGCACCTCAAGGCGCACCTCCGCTGGCATACGGGCGAGCGGCCCTTTGTCTGCAACTGGCTGTTCTGTGGCAAGCGGTTCACCCGCTCTGACGAGCTCCAGCGTCACTTGCGGACCCACACGGGAGAGAAGAGGTTCGCTTGTCCCGTGTGCAACAAGAGGTTCATGCGCAGCGACCATCTCGCCAAGCACGTCAAGACACACAACGGTAATGGTAGCAAGAAGGGAAGTTCAGACTCGTGCAGCGACTCTGAGGAGAACAGTCAGTCAGACATGCCCGGCGGCGTGCACTCTCCATCATCTGTCAACCACACACCGCCTCCCGGGGGCTTGGACGGTCCCGGGACTGATGTGAAACCCCCGGGTCTGGTCTGAGCCCGGTGGGGTCCCGCGCTCTTCTATCACCATCAGTACCCCCACTGATAGCGGCGCAAGGACCCCACCACTTGGTCTCGTCTTACCTTGGAGTGGACTTAGACGAGTAGCGGACCGACCACGTGGTATTTATGGTCGGTCCTCCTCGACTCCAATGTGCCATGGGATCAGTTTCTTCTTTATCTGTGATTATTACTTGACCGTAAACACAAAGTTTAAACTGGTTTCCATCCGGGATTTATTTTTCATAATTATAATGTAAGCTAACTGATTGATGATTATATCAGTGGGCCATGAAATGTCGAACTAAATCTTAACTAATTTATTTTGGGAACTTTTTGATTACTTAAGCTAATAAGTTTTACACTCGAAAACCGCAGCATTATATTCTACCTACTGCTTGGACGCGATCCGGCAAGAACTATTTTAGCATTTGGTTTTAGAAAAAAATGGCTGTCAATCAATTTTAATGTGTTATTAGTTTTTATACATTATGACATACTCAATATTTGGCCAATATAGATATTCTTGACATCATCAAACTTGATTTAAAAATATTTAATATTAAATTAGTTCAGTTATGGCAAGATTTAATGGAACTCGAGTGAAAATAATCTTTTAGTAAATTGTTGCCTAAAGTTAAAATAAATGGATGATTTAGAATAAAAAGAATGAATTAAAGTGATGATCACATTTCTGACCTTATAATATAACACTTAGAAAAATTACTTTGTCTTGTGAAAGCAAAATGTGTTTGCAACCAGCAGAATGTCTTCACTTCACTAACATCCTCGACCATGTGTCACACTACCTTGCTCGTCTATGTAAATAACGTGCCCGTGGATATTCTCATCTTTACACGTAGAGGAAAATTGCTTTTCATTGCATTTGGTTCGATGAAAATCCTAATTAATATAAAAATAAAATTTTTATTGATTCTTTTAAAGTACACAATTTTTGTCAATGTAAATACTATAAATATTCTGAACAATATTGTATTGTATTATATAAATATATCAAGATTTATTGGATGATAGCCATCAAAGTCAGTGTGTCATTGTGTTGCTATGAACGAAATCGAGGACTATTTTTATTAATTGAATATGTGTGTATGTGTATGAATAAAACAGAACTTAACGAATGTCATGTAAATATGAAAAGATAATATCAATTGAGTATCTATAAAAGTATTTAAAGATACAAACCAATATGAAATATTTTATTTGGGTTCAAAATGTTTTTACATATCAATTTATTTCTGTGAAGTTAAAATTAACATATTTATGCAATCTCACTAATATTCACACTTGAAATATGTCTTAAGTTACTTCATTCGAAGCTACTATCAAATATAGGCAATTAAAAACTTATCAATGTAAGGTGTAGATCACTAATTAAATCAGAAATTTCACATGTGAATCAAAAACAGATGAATTAAAATGTTAATTTTTTACTGCTTTGGATAACACTAAGAAAGAAAAGCTGTATAAGAAAGAGTTATCTCAAGTTTTCACAAATAAATTATAAATAATAAAAAGCTAAGAAATTAATTCGTAATAAATGTATTCAATTATCCTTCTGAATCCCTACCCAATGCTTTACGAGTTCTGTTAAGAGCGAACAAATACCATTATTGTTGCTATTTATTATTTACCATCATTAAAACATGCCTGTTCACACATTTTATATTGAGAGCTATTGATATTTGAGAACGCATAAATAGATAAAAATCACATGGAAAATTTCAAGTACGTAAGTGATAAATAAATAGTCAAAATGAAGACATGTAAAAAAAAATCAATACTTTTAAATTAAATGGAGGCTATAGAATTTTAATAACTTAGTGTCCATTTAGCTAATCTTTAATAATATCTCGGTCCCGGCACAGATTTATCTGAATGCCAAAACCTTCCTTCACCTCTGACAAGATGTGTATTAATCACAACTTGTGAATGTGAGGAATGCCAGGCCTCCACCGTGGTTCGGATTCCACGTTAAACTGTAGGTCCTCCATTTCATATCACAATCACCCTACCATTACACATTAGCGTAAGTGCATATAACCCGAACGGGTAGTAAGACGCGGTGCTAATAATAATAATAATAATTTAATATATTATTTCTTTAAAAAACACTTATCTCTCGTCACTTCACGCGATTTACCCCTATAATCTAAAATTCGTGTTCCATTCCTTGTTATTTAATTGGATCATACAGCACACAACTCACTGGACGAACTTCTTCACTCTACAGCCCCTGTTACAGTAGACTGAATGTGCGCAGCGCACCATTATACACCTTCTTCTGGTGTGTATGAACCACCATTGCCATTGTGGCCCCAGCACCAACACTAATTTACAGTCTTCTCCGGACTGATTTAACTTTTTTTCTCCAGTAAGGCATTAATATATATAATATCCTTCCTTATATCTGTAAAATACAAATTTTTCAGAAAATTAAATGAACAAACTTCCAAAATATTTATTTTAATAAAATCTCATATTAAAAAAAATCTTAGCTGTTACTACTAGACATTCAAATCTTAAAATAAGTATAGTAAGAAAATCAAGAAAAATATATTCAAATAAATTACATTAAATTAAATTGTTGTCAAGTTCAATTTACTTATATAATTTATTATTTTGTCTACTACTACACAATTATGGTTAAAGAACCTAACATTTTTAGTCTGCAACTCTACAGTAAAACCTGGTCTCCATTAAATCGTATGATGTTGTCAACGACATCCATGCTGGCAACAGTAGCCTGTGCACCCTGGCAAGCCCAAGCTTGTTCGAACTCGCACACACACTTTTCTTGAAACTCTGCAGGAAGATTTGTAATGGTTAAGTCTTCCAAATGGATATCTTTTAGGAGATTAAGATCAATTTGCGGTACTAAGGTGGCTGATAAAGCTACATCATGACTAAAATTAATATAAATCTAGAATGTGAAGAAACAAAGGTTAAGCTAGGGATATAAGAGACTTGAGAAAAGTAAGTTTTTTTTGTAGTTTTTAAAGCAACACTTGTTCAATTACACCTAGCGATCCCAGTGTTGAAAGACTCAAGCTCTCTCAATGAGCACAGCCATTTTAACCTGGAGGCTATGGGCCTGGTGTATAACTTGTCTGCGCTCCTGACACATGATTCACTTCCCAGTGATATCCTCAAAGATTTCTCCATCTGTGTGAATAGTTATAGGCATTAAAGGTTAAAATCGCTCCTTCAAATCAAATGTAATCTTCTTTCGATAGTTCATTTGTTCGTGTAAATTTTATAGATATTTGAAACGATACTGACCACGAAATTAATTGCAAGGACCAGATTTGAAGCTTGCTTCTCATTGGATATTGGTTATCTCCCTCATCTGTTTTTTTTAATCTCAGAATCTTGAAGTTGACTACTTTTCATGCTCTAGAATGAAAGTATCTATCTCCTTTTCATAACTATTAGATGTTGAGAAAAAGGGAAGAGAAACCTTTTCTTCAAGATAAATCTTAGTTTTATTTTTCACATGCTCTTCTACTTTGTAGATTTTCTTGACTAATTTTAAAACATATTTCTTACCTTAACAATACATTTGCGCCATTTTCCCCAATTTTTCCAGAACGTTCCTTCCTTCACTGAACAGAGATAAACTAATTATCTTCTTAGTTCTATTATAGTTAGTCCCAGCTTGGACAACATTAAGAGGTCCTTTAATCAGGACTTCCATGCATGTCCTTCAAAATAAGGAAATTGGAACCTTTGCTTTATATTCTGTATTTTTATATACTTTTACCCATATATATTCTTTATTTTGATTTAATTTGGCCCATTCTTTTAAGAATACTCTAATAAATGAGTATGTAGTTGGAAAAATAGTGTCCCAATTAAATATGATTGATACTCTGCACTGCAAAGAATTTCTCTTTTATCTTTAAAATAGAGACATTTACTTAAAGCTCCTAAGATTTGTGAAACCAAATAAAATACACTGTTATAGAAACATTGAGTAAAGAGGTAGATTTCTTTCACTAAAGAGCATACAATCAATTTCATGTACAAAGAGCCAATTAAAACAGTATAGGGCCTATATATATGTATGTATGCCCTATCCTGTGTATGTATATATATATATTGCTTATAGCTCGGAGATTGTTTTATAAAAGTATATTTCGAATAAAAGATTTATATTCAATGGTACTATGACCAGCTTCAGTATCCATATGGTCTAAGGCGTCACTCTCACAACAGACTAGATTGTCGATGACAGGAAGATCGGTGTTCAAATCCCAGTCGGGTGTAATGAGGGGCGTTTTACCTAAATGGTTGTCCACTCTCCCTCCACGCAAATTTTGGTACACTTCCTCTAAATTCAACCTTCCTCATCTCTAGCTCATTAGTGTAATTGGTAAATAGCGTATAGCTTGAGCAGGTTATAAGACATGCTACTAAAAAATATATAAAGTACTACATATTGTTTACAATGATATGTTTTTTTAGCACCGCGTCTTACACCTATTCAGGTTATACTATTATGTACTAATTACGCTAATACGTTAGAAATTAGGAAATTATGTGTTATTTTGTACCTCGGAGATATGATCAAAATTGTAAATTTTCGCTGATATAAAGTATCCTCAAAGTCTTACTGATGGGAAAAAGAGAATTACCATTTTATTTGTAATGTTAAACAGTGCCTAGTTAATTGTTAGAGTGACTATTGATAAAATCTATTCTTTCTCTCTTTGCCGTTCAGTAAACTACCCTTAGTTTTAAGGTTTCGCTATCTAATTCCAAAAACTCTTTGTAGGACAAGACGGCTGGACCAGACCAATGATATGGTTATGACAAATATCAATAAATCCCTCCAAAGAAAACCCCATCTGGTGAGCCAGGAATGCACTACTATTTCTTAGTTTACATTGACATGTTGTTGATTAGTATTTTATGCTTTATTTGGTTTAATATTATACTAAAATCTTTTTTTTTTTAAACTTTTGAAATTGGCTCTTGGGCCTGGGCCCTTAGAGTTCCTGTGATACCAATAGTACCTCCCCCTCCCGTGATGGTCCTGACATATGTTACCTCCCCTCAACATGTTTCTGTAACAGTGTCTACTACCTCGTTCAACATAAGCTTATATTACAAGTTTTAAGTAAATGTCACAATTTGTAGGTAAAGTATTGAGAAAGTGTGTCGCTGCATCGGACCACAACATAGGCCTATATTGTTTGATCCCGGCCATGTGTAATGAGGGTGGTATTTTACAATGAGGTATCCACACATTTTTCCTTACCCCTCATACCCTGAGATGGGTTTAACCACTCACAATTTACCCACTTCGGCGGTCAGTTGGTCTAAAGTGTCACTCTTGCAGTAGGCTATAATGCTGATTACGAGGAGCTCAAGGTTCGAATCTCGGTCGTGGGAGTACTGAGGGTGGTTTTTACAATTTTTTTCCACCTTCCCTTCACACAACTGTGGGTACACTTCATATAGATATAGATTTCCTCCTCTCTAAAAGACCTTTAGCGTAATTAGTACATAAGCATATAACCCGAACGGGTAGTAGGACACAGTGCTAGTAGAGGTAACTTACTCACCAGTTTAAAACTAAGTCCAAGAGAACTAAAGGCATATCCCTGTGTTAAATAATCTTCCAATAAACAAATGGCATATTTTCTAATGTCACGGGAGATAGGATGTGGTTTATATGGCTTTTAGACTCTCCCCTATTCTAAAGGCAACGTTTGTAAAGTGTCTGATGGCCGTACATCCTATCGACTGCAGTGGGAAGGAAATGAAATGATGGTGTTGACTCGCACAAGAATCAATTGAATTACTGCTGACGGTGGTTGCAGAGCACCCTTCCAAGAGATGCACTAATAGGCTGCAGGCAGCGCTCATACATTTCTATTAGCGGTGTAGGGCCGCCAGTTGTTGGTTTTTATCGGCGGGGGGTCCGACCCCCCACTTGACTCACTTTGACACTGATTAAAAGCTTGGATTTATTTTGTGCGTGGTTTAGTTAGGGGATCATCGCTACGAGCGGGATTGTTCATCATGGCCACCCACATTTGGTTTGGAGATCTTTTTAGAGTGAAGTTGAATAGAAGGGAGAATTTACCCTTCTTTACCATCCAGTGATATCGATATCTCCCCCTTTTCTAGCCCTTCTAAGTACAGTTCAACCGCAATCTAAGAGGGAGAGAAGGGTCTCTTTGCCAGGAAACCAGACTCATTCCTCCAAGGAGTGTCTCTGATCTAATTTGAGTTATGTTGTTAATTAGATATACTAGTAGCCTATAACAGATTAGCGAAACTAATATCGCAAACACACGGCTGAGTCCCCAGCGCTGTGCGACCAAGATTGATTGATTCTGGACGTTCAATGGTCATCCAACCGAGTACCTGAATAGCAAACATTTGGAATGGACCTCTACCGATCGTAATGGTTAACTAATGATTGGTACCCTATATTTCATCCTTTAAAACTATAGGTCAACTAATAACAGGTATAAATGATACTTTACAATAATAGTTTGACTCACATGTTCAATGCTAAGAGAAATTCATCGTGATATAACTTTTATATCAAGTCAGTAACTTGCTTAGAGACACTACACATTTAAGAAATATAGACATAGTGGAAATTAACTAAAAAAGTTTTAATGAAGTACGTACTGGAACGTAACTTGGTCAGTACACTCTCTAAAATAAATGTTCAATACATATTGTGTATTTTAGTATTTACTATCATTAAAAACTAACAGTTGATAACAGAACAAAGATATCTCCGAACTGAGCTGCAATTTTTTAAGTGACAGTGAAAGATACCTTGGCAGATTTTTTTCTAAGAAGGAAATGAGGACGCGGTGGGAATTGTAAGAAGCCCTCGTGGCAACCATTGGAAAAACTCTTGCAGTCACACCTTCAAACAGAGTGGAAGTGTGTTAAACACTCGCTATAACACCAGCAAACAAAGTGGACGTGTGTTAAACACTCGATAGGGTCTATAACTCCAGCAAACAGAGTGGACATGTGTTAAACACTTGCTATAACACCAGCAAACAAAGTGGACGTGTGTTAAACACTCGATATAACTCCAGCAAACAGAGTGGACATGTGTTAAACACTTGCTATAACACCAGCAAACAGAGTGGACTTTTGTTAAACACTCGCTATAACACCAGCAAACAGAGTGGACATGTGTTAAACACTCGATATAACTCCAGCAAACAGAGTGGACATGTGTTAAACACTTGCTATAACACCAGCAAACAGAGTGGACATGTGGTAAACACTTGTTATAACTCCAGCAAACAGAGTGGACTTTTGTTAAACACTCGCTATAACACCAGCAAACAGAGTGGACATGTGGTAAACACTTGCTATAACACCAGCAAACAGAGTGGACATGTGTTAAACACTCGATATAACTCCAGCAAACAGAGTGGACATGTGTTAAACACTCGCTATAACACCAGCAAACAGAGTGGACATGTGTTAAACACTTGCTATAACTCCAGCAAACAGAGTGGACATGTGGTAAACACTTGCTATAACACCAGCAAACAGAGTGGACATGTGTTAAACACTTACTATAACACCAGCAAACAGAGTGGACATGTGTTAAACACTCGCTATAATACCAACAAACACAGTGGACGTGTGTTAAACACTCACGGATTCACTCCAACTTATATTTTATTATTTAGTTGAAGCATTCTTTAGTAACCAAAACCAAAGTGTTTAATTAATTAATCCTAATATTCAATCTGTAATCTTTAATTCAGGCTATCTTTAACTCAAATAAAACCCAGTCTAATCGTTGTTAGGGAACGTGTAAATACCTGGAGCTCGAACACAATATACTTAAATATTTATATCTACCACTGAGATATAAATTGACAATCGTAAATACAGGGCTATTAGGTTTTATACTAACACGGTCAAGATCCAAACCAAGGATATATACGACCGCGTGCCGTCAAACTAACTTCAATATGGCCCTGAATCTTACAAGCTGCGCCAGAGTGTAATGAGCCTCGAAAAGCTTGCTACCTTTTAAGGAAAAAGAAGTGTACAATATAATATTGCCAAGAGGATCTATATTGCCATTTGGTTTGAGGTAAACTGTAATATACTGGGTGAGTTCTACTCTACAGGATCTACAATATGGCCAAACTCTAGTCTAATGGTTGCTCATCCCACGAAGACCAAATAATAATCTAGATTTTCCTTTGCTGTACATGTGGTGTTAGAATGTTTGGACAAGTTGTAACAAAGAATAATACACAAGTGCAGTGGTGGTGAAACAGTTGTCGATTATGACTTATGCATGTACTGAGGTATATTTATGGATATATTAGAAGTTTAATACGCCAGTTTTGATGCAATACTGACTTTTTAAACTGAATTACTAACTAAACAACTCCTATAAATAAATGTTTGAATATTTTAATTTACAAATTTTCTGAAAGCATTAAAAAATGAACACGCACTAATGTATTATGAACTAGGTAGAACAAGATACACTTGAGTTAAATGGGACAGGAATCACCATGAGTTAAGGTGGGATAAAAATGAAAAAGTGAAAAATTTAATAAGTAAGTCTATAAGCCCAATGATTAATTATTTATTTGTTAAAGTAAATTGAGACTGTCTACTAGCTAATGGGGTATAGAATGGTATGGTTTTCACATTGAGATATGATAGTAGGAACTAAGGTATGCTAATATGGAATACACATTAGGGTATAATAAATAGTATGGATTTTAAATTGAGATAATATGGTAAGGAATTCACATTAGTGTAAAATTTAGTGTTAAATGTTATTTTTTTTACTAACTGTTAGCTAGGTTGGTAATGGAAAACCACAGGGAATGCGAGAAAATCGATTAAACAAGTATTTCCTTCATTACCGTGTGACACACAAAACATACCGCCAATATAATCAAGAACCAGCCAAAAATATGAATTCTCCATTAAAATGAGCCCACACACTGAAGGGATTATCAACAAACTCACGCACAATTATTATCTGGCTCTCCTATTAATAAAATAAGGTATAAGTAAGGGACGTTTTCTCGATACGCAGCCCAATCACAAGTAACTCCAGTCTTTTGGACCAACGTCGGAATATACCATCTCTTATGGCACGTAAATTGCTACAAACAGGAACCAAAATCCACCAGTCTCTACAATAATTTTAAAGGACCTCATGACAAACATAGTCCTTTTAAAGTAACCCACCTTTGGAGAGAGATGTAGCATATCCTCCATTGCTGCATGGTCCACTGGTTCATAAGCTGAGAGACCAGGATGAACAGAAATACATAAGAGACAGTCCAGATGCTTGAGCAATCAATATCCTTGAATCATCAGCATAAAAAGATTCCAAGAACACATGGAGATCAATGCCTTTATGTCACAAATGAATATAAGAAGATGAAAAGCAAACTGTGATTTATTTTACAACGGAAAAAACGCAACTTTAAAAAAAATCACTCAGTTTCTGAGCAAAAACACTGCTCTCATGATGTGACCTAATTTTAAAACTTTTTTTTTTTTATTTAGCACCGCGTCTTACTACCCGTTCGGGTTATACGCTTTTAAAACGTTAACTATTTACAACAAACATAATAATGCACCAAGTCGGCACCAACTTACAATCATCCGTGTTGGTGCGAATAAATCCTTGCAATCCCATAACACCCTTTCATATATTATAATGGGTGGTGTTGTCACCGTAAGCAACTTAGCAGGATCGATAAGCGATAAGGTAAGCAATATTGTAAACATGTTTAAATAAAATGGCATATGAATACCATGGTCAAGACATTTTTTTCATGCAATACACTGTTAGGCAGATAACACACGACTAATATAAATATGTAATAGAGCTTCACGCCATAGGAGTGGTCTAAACAACTTCTCAAGCGAGACAGGCCAAATTGCTCCAAAGAAAACAGATGCAGACCGTATGGGTAAAACATAATTTCTTATTTATCATCAGATGACATTATTTTTGAATCAATAATATTGACATCGGGTAGTTTAATAATTATTTATGATGATGATGATGATGATAATGTTGATGATGGTAACAATAATAATAATAAATTATATTTTCACATTATATTCTTATTTCAAACAGAATATATAAAAAATAATACATTTCTTTAGTATGTTTACTTAAAGCAAAATTACATTCAAAATATATTAATTCAACCTACCTAATTTACTAATAATCTAATAATCATAATGAGAATTATAACACCTCTTTTCAGCAAAAAGCTTGTGGTATTATGGGGTCAAATTTTTAGTAGACCTCTTCAAAATATCTTATAAATTGTCACCAGACAGACAAGAAAGTTGTTTGTTTTTGTTCATATTCATGATAGAGAACGTTTGTTCACAAATGTAGGTACTGCCTAAAATGCCAAGAGTTTTCTTTGCAGAGTCAATAATATATTTGTACTTTTCACTGTCCATACTTCAGTAGACTGACAAAATGAGTCTCATGTCAAATTCTTCAATTAGATAATCCATTTTTAGATAATATTTTTCTCTTAGATTGGTATGCTTGTGCTGAGGAGTATGCTACGCACAATTGGGTAGTGACTCATTTCACCCTTCAACCGCTGGCTTCTGAAAAGCTTCCATTTCATTTTGAAAGTCTTCACAGTTCACTGCTGTGAAAAGTTGAAATATAAGCTTATTTATTCTCTGAAGTTGAGAGTTGAGGATATTTAGGTGTATTGTATCGTCACAAAGAAGAAAATATCTGATTCCAGGACTATCTTCAAGCCCAGGAAATTATTTTAGGTTATTTTTCCAAGAATTTGGCTACTTACTCTTTTAAGCCATCACTCATCCTCGACATAGACCACCTAATTTACCATGTGATAAAGTAGGTCACTTAACTCAATTTCTCCTTCTTCAAGAAAATCTTGAAACGCCCTATGTTTCATTCCCTTAAAACGTAGGTAGTTAAAATAGAAACTACCACTGACACTACTTGATCACTCTTAAATAATTTGCTACACAAAGCCTGAAGATGTGTTATTCAGTGATGTATGGCTGTTTTCTACCGATAAATTGATCAATAAGAATAACTACTCCAACATTTTTTAGCGCATTTCCAGAGTACCACCAGCACAAATGGCCACCAAGTTTGCAAAACCTATACCCAGCTTATCATCCACGTACTTGATTGCTTCACTGGATATTTATTTTACAGTTGTCCAACCTATCACGGAGCACACACCAACAAGATCTACAGTAATTTCAAAATGAACGGTGTCCTTCAAGTATGTACTTTCGTCCCTTGCTAAAGAACTAAAGAACAATTTACTGCTTTATGCATCAGCTGATAATTAAGATTGGCAGAAATGTCTACTATCCTCTTATGTACAGTCATGCATGTTGGATTGAAATTCTCAAAAGTTTGCCTTTTTTTCTAGACTCATCCCAGAAACAGCAATAAGAATTCATTTCTTTAAAAAAAACCTCTTACCTCATCAGTATAACAATTTACAGCAGCAGCAGTTTCAAAGTCTACATTGGTGGCCGGTTCTTTCTTGGTGTTCACCTTTTTGAAAATATGTTGTTATGAACTATGATGCTTCCCAGAAATAGTTTCTTTAATTTTATTTTCATTTGTATCCAATTCGGTGGATTAGGAATGATTAGTCGCAAAGTGCTGCTAAATATTATATTCTCCATAACGTCAGTATATTTTTGCCCAACTCTCTCCAGAAAGTCATGTCTCCAGTAATCTCCATAACGTCAGTATATTTTTGTCCAACTCTCTCCAGAAAGTCATGTCTCCAGTAATCTCCATAACGTCAGTATATTTCTGTCCAACTCTCTCCAGAAAGTCATGTCTCTAGTAATCTCCATAACGTCAGTATATTTTTGTCCAACTCTCTCCAGAAAGTCATGTCTCTAGTAATCTCCATAACGTCAGTATATTTCTGTCCAACTCTCTCCAGAAAGTCATGTCTCCAGTAATCTCCATAACGTCAGTATATTTTTAACCAGCTCTCTCCAGAAAGTCACATCTCCAGCAATCTCCAGTACGAATATTTCATTAGGGTGACGGTGTTGTTTCCTTCCCTTGTTCGTCGTGAAGTGTCCTCCCCATTCCTTCTCCCCTAAAGGCCTATCCCGTTGCAATTAACCCCTCTTTTCCCTCCCTTATGAACCCTCTGCACTCACTCAAGTACTTCACCCCTCCTGGAACCGAACCATGGAGAGGAGCGGTCGGTCATTGTCACATCAAGATTGATGCTGTGGCTCTAGCGACTTTTAGTGCCTCCTTCTCTTGGAGGGAGGCTGGCCCTTGGAGCACTAAGCGTACAACTCCACGCTCTTAACCAAGACTTGTTAAGTAAGCGCTAAATGTGCTCATTATAAAAAGTGTTCATATCACTATACGAATAATTATTGGTAGAGATGGGTCAAATACACTATTTTACAAATCAAAATATTAATTTTACCTTCGAATCCCGAATTTAAAATATGAATCTGAATCTTGGAATTATGAACAAAATGGAAAGATAAATATTTTAGGATAGTTTATAGTCATAAAATAAAGAGCTTGTCTGTTTATTACGAACATTGAGCCATATATACCACACGTAGAGGTATACATTTTAAATATTAGTAACGTCTGGGCACGAAAATGGGAGCCTCAAGGCTGGAATTTTAATTTTTTTGATTAAATTTTAAAATTTTAACTAAAAACGGGGGTGGAAGAAATAAAACGAAGTTATATCTTTTTTCTGTTTGAAGCAAAGAAAAACGTTTCCTCTTAATTCATTGCGTGGCCACCCCAGGCAACGTCGGGTATTTCTGCCAGTAGAAAATATTAATGTTTACTGATTTTTATTTTTATAATGCATTCATAATAGTAGTAATATTTAAAGTTAAGTTTTATGTTAATGATCTGGAGTCTGGTTGTTAAGCTTGTTCTATAATTATTTTTGGGATTAACCACTTAAAGAGTTTTAAAGCAAATCCCATTTCAAATATATATATATATATATTTAAATCTCTAATTTAATCCTTGAATCTCGCATATCCTTATGGATTTGAAGCATTTGAGGGTTCAAGGATTCCAGAGTTCTTTCCCTAATTGATTATTATCTAGATTAACCTAAATCTACAATAATAAAATGTAAATGCAAGTCGGTATTTGTGATCTGGAAGTCTAATGCTTCACTCTCATGATATAATAATTTGCCGATGACAGGGAGGTCAAGGTTTAAATCTCAGCTGGTTGTACTGAAGGTTTTTCTAATTATTTATCTCTGTTGTTTTTATATTAACTTTACATGCTAATATGGATGCATTTCTTCTAAACCTCCTTTTGAATTCAACAAACTACTTACACATTATATTACCACAGTCCTACACCTATAACTGATACTGGGGTTATATTTAAAAACTACCTACACACTTCATTAACCTTGTTTATCACACCTATGAATAAACAAAAGTTTATACTACCCCACTCCTTAAAAATTATCTTGCTCAAGTTTAACAATTGTTAGAACGAAGCACCAGCATTATGAAAATACCACAACGTTTCCCTTTACGGTAGTCACGTGATTTCAGACAAGTTCGTTAAACAAAACTACCAAACCTAGCCTAGCCTAGCCTAAACTAGCCTGAACTAACTTAACCACTATATGTCATTCTAACAAATGTTGCAAACGAGTTTTTCCATTGTTCTTAATTAGGCTGAATATATTCTTGATTAATAAATTAATAAGCTTGGAAATAGTTTATTACCTGTCACCTTTTTTGAAAATTGGCTAAAACTTGAATGACATCACGTCATGGCCGTACAAAGAAATAACCACGAAGCGTTGTGGTATTTTCATAAAGCCGCAACGCGTTGTGGTCATTTTCTTTAACAGCCACAACACCTATTTTACTTTATGGCAATTTTTTAAAGGCTAAAACGCATTGTGGCATTTTTAAAACAACCAGGACGCAACATTTCTTGTTGTGGCAGTTGATTTAATATACCATAACACATTCTGGACTTTTTTTTTCGATCGTTGAGCGTTTTCTGTATTTGAGCTTAGCATATGCACTATTATTAAAAATATTCGACACCTTAGCTCAGTCGGTAGCGTGTCTGCCTATTAAGCTCAGGGTCCCGGGTTCGATTCCTGGCATGGCCAACAAATGTATAGTTGGGGAAATGTAGTTTACCCTTTTACAGTGATGAATTAACGACCGGGGGACTGGATGGTGTGCCTGTCCTAGTCATAAGTTAGATTATAATGCATAAGAAACTACAACAGAGCTAGCAATCTGGTAGTGGAAACTATATGGCCCGAATAAAAAACTGATCTAGGTCACGGGCTGGAAACAGGAATGGAGTATAAAAATGCACATATACACCTTTTGCACGAAGCTGAAGATCAAATATTATCGTATGTATTCGATCCCAATAATGTTATTTATACTGAGGCTCTATGAACCAGAAACTTGTGATTGATTTATTGCGAGTGAACTCTCGCCAAATGGACACAGTAGTAGTTGCTACGATACAAGTCAAGTGTATGTGTGGTTAGCTATTTGTATGTATTTAAAGAGGGGTTGTACCCTACACTCTTACCACAACATAATGATTACTAACATCACGGGCGGACTACAGAATTAGGGAATTCTGGATCCAGGCTGGCCAGTATCTGGGGTATTTAGTTTATTGTTCAGATATTGCACATGCTGGATCCGATAGGTTTTGTGTTAAATCAGTTGTTAAACTTTAACCTATCTACTGATAAAATGTAGGGTTTTTGAAACTATATTTTAATAATCTTAGTGACTAGCTTCAGTGTCCACATGGTATAAGGCGTCACTCTTACAATAGAGTAGACAGATGATGACAGGAAGATCGGGGTTTGGTTCCTGGTTGGGTGTACTGAGGGTTATTTTCCCTAAATGGTTTTCTACTCTCCCTCCATGTAAATGTGGATACACTTCCTTTAAATGCAACTTTCCCCTCTCTAAAACATAAGCGTGGTTTATAAATATGCGTACAGCCTGAGCAGGTAGTAAGACGCTGTGCTAACAAAAATTTCCCAGTAAAAGAAAATGAAGATAATCCTAACACTATATTTTTATCATCGCGTCTTAGTACCAGTTAGGATTAAACGCTTATGTACTAATTACCCTTATGGTTTTATGGATTAGGAATGTTATATTTATACGTTTACCCATATTTCCGTGGAGGGAGAGTGAAAAACTATTTTGGAAAAACACCCTTTCTAGATTCGAACCTCGCTATCCCTGTTATCAGAAGTCTAGTCCAACACGAGAGTAGCGCCTTAGACCATGCCACCACCGATGCAGGTTATCATCACATTGAAGTATTTATTTGATTTTAACAAACTTGCACAACTTTTTTTTTTTCATTTTAAAACTGAATCACAATAGTCAAACAATATTTCAACCGTCAAATCGTAGCCATGATGAAACACAGTTTATAAGTTTGCCTTCCTCCACCCTCCTTCCCTTTTTCCCTTGAGGCAGAGTCTGTGATGGACTTTTGTAATATAGTTACAGTAGCCCCATGGCTTCTTTGGTGCAGACTGACAGTTCACAGCTGACTTCTGACAGTCAACATTTAGGTATATACCTAAAATTTGACTGTCAGAAGTGACAGCTGATAAACACAAGTTTTTTGCAGATAATATGGTTTGGCGTAGGGATACATAATTTGTTCTGGTAGCTTTTCAAAGCCATCAGCTGTCAGTCAGCACCAAAGAAGCCATGGGGCTACTGTAGATGCGGCTATAGCAATACTTAACAAGTATGTGCGTGTTGAAAAGTAGTGTTAATTTACTAGAAGATAAAAGGGCATAGAGTACAACTTAATATGCTTTCAACTCTATAGTATTTAGTACCTCGTGAGGACAAGTTTCCAAACTCTGCCGCTAGGATTTTCTGAATTATGGTCATAAACATGGCGGAGTGTAGCTTATGTCAGTGCAGATGAACCAACGTTCAGTGATGAGTTCTTAAGTGAAGAATTAGTGCCTCCGATTAACATTCGTTGGGCTCAGTGGTTTTGGGTTAGAAAGCTCGCTTCAGGACCCGATGTTCGTGGATTCAAACCCGGCCAGTGGTCGATGGATTTTCCTTGAGTGATAAAAATCCGTAGCACAAACTACTTTGGAGGAGAAGTAAAACCGTTGGTCACATGTCGATTGTGAATTGTAAAAGAACTCTGGAATATATGTGAAAGTACCTTTCCGGCAAAATTTGTGGGTTCTTTCATGCTCGCTTATAGAAATTCTCGTGTGCTGATATAATCAGTCAGATGGTTGTTTATAGAGCGGAGCCTGTAGGCATCAGTACTGCTCAACGTTGGACTGCACGTCTTTGCGATGGCGGAAGACCACGAACCGCTACCAATAAGGCTCACCGGAATCATGTGGTTGAACTCTTTAATCAGAATTTCCTTGTTTCTCAACAAGAGCTGGTTGACCAAACTGGCATTTCAACAGAACAATTCCAGACAGTGAATGCAGATCTGGGCTATCGAAAGGTGTGCGCTCAATGGGCACCTCAAATTCTCATTACCGAAATGGAACAGAAGCAGGTGGACATTAGCCAACAGTTTTTTGCTACGCCATGGACGTGAGGCCTATGAATTCATGGACAACAGCTTCACGGAAGATGAGAGCAGGGTGCATCATTTTGAGCTAGAGAACAAAAGAATGCCCATGGAGTGAGGTGCGCGTTCAGAGTTCATGTCTAGAGGCACAAGAAGCAATTCTGAAAGACACTGTGAAAGGCAGAAAAAACTGAAATTATGACCCCACACCAGCGCGAGTTTAACTACGGAGATTATTTGCCTTGATATCACAGTCTTGGATCACCCACCGTACAGCCCAGACGTGGCTAGGTCGGAACACCTTCGAGGAAATCAATCTGGATCGAGCAACAAAGTCAAGTTAGAGGTTAAGTTGTGGTAGGGTTGTCAAGATGTAAAATACTATCGCAACGGAGTCATGAAACTAATAGAACGTTGGCGAAAATGTGTTGACCACAAGGATGGTTATTTGAATAAATAACTGATAAATAAAGTAACAGAAAGTTAACTGTTTTGTTTTATTCAAATATATACAGCCACGTCCTTGCGAAAAACTTGGAGGCATTACTTTGCAGCAACCCTGCTATAATAGCTTGGCTCTTCAACCAATCATGATATGCGCATTCGTACGGGTGTCAATTTACAATTGGTAGCATAAAGCCTTCCAAAGTAGAAGGTGGCTGAGCTATCTGATAGCTCGTGATCTTGATTGATCAAACATACGTAGCTGGCAATTTCCACACGTTCACCTCCAACTCTGCTTCAAACTATGAGCTAAGAATGACTCTCCTGGACACAGGATGACCCCTATATAGCTCAGTGATAAGAGCATTGACATACTAATTCAAAAGTCCTGGGTTCGATTACCGTGTACAAGTTTTATTTTTCCATTTTCAGGATATAAAATTTAGATGCGGCTATAATCCTACTATAAGAGATTGTCTATTTAATCCACTATAATATATTTCCTGTCCATTTTCCAGCCTTATATGTATAGAGCGTGCGTGGTATTTATCGTCTCAATCATTGCCTTGCGAGAACAATTATTTACATCCAGAATTTTTCTAAATGATTTTTATTTCTCACTATCTTACAGGTAGAGAGAGTATTGTGATCGTCAAACAAATTTAACTCAAGATTTTGATGAATTTCGACATTTCATGATACCCCCGAATCCGAAAAAGTTGTTTTTTTAATTTCCGTTTGTCTGTACCTCGTACTAGAGCCTAAACTAATTTACTGATCGGGCTAACACTTTGTAGCGAGAGTTTTCAAAGGGTTACCCGGAGATATTTTTGGAATTGGATATCCAACCCAAAAATTAAGGATAGTTTACTGAAGAGCAAAAGAGAAAAAGTTGATTTTCTCAAAATTGGCCCTAACGATTTTGATTAAATTTCATTTCTAGTCATTGATAATTATTGTAAAAAAATGACTACTCTCATTTTTTCGGCAAAATGATTTTCAGAGTTACGGTCAGTTGAATAAATCATCATTTTATATCACATCTCCGAAACTATTTGAGATATAAAATTACTTATCTCAGCAAATATGTAGGTCTATTTATAATAACAATATTTTATTTGAAACATATTTTTATAAAACCAATAATTTTCAAGCTAAACGCATATTGTAAATAATATTCACCATATTTCTGCATCAACTTTTTAAATATTTTTCAAATGAACTCTTTTTTTTATTTCTCCATGAACAACACCTCTGGAGTTTCAAAACATTATTTTTTCCTCTATACACTACTAAATTGATTTCCTTTGTTTTTTTATTGTTGGGATGCCATGACAACAATTATTTAGGAAGAAAGAAAATAAACTACCAAGGAACGCGCTAGGTTTTATCTAGAAAAAAAACCCTCGTTTTACTTAGCTAAAGATCAAAGTTTTGATTTAATTGCTACCAGAATGGATAAAAGTTTTATCCACGTTAACCACCTGAGTGAGATTCATCTTCCAATATTTAAGTGGTGACTTCTACCAGGTTATTGAGCTTCCTTTATCAAGGAAAGGAAACAGGAGAGAGGAAGATTTATACAACTGATGAACAGTATCCAGTTATTATAGAAGATTCATACAAGTAAGAACTTTCCATTCATTAACAGACAACTCAAGACTACGACTATAACCACTATTTCCATTATTTACCACTAATTTTTTTCAAATCAAGATCAGTATTAAATTATTACTATTATTATTATTATTATTATTATTATTATTATTATTATTATTATTTTCTTTTGTTTCATCGTTATAGCTGATGAACAGAACCCAGTTATTATATATGTAAAGTATGTAAATTTAGATTTATACATTATTTGGCGTCAAATAGGTAGGGCATAACATTTTTCTGTGTCAGCAAATTAAAATATGTGCGCACAAATGAAGTAATAAGTTCTGTTATTTTGTACCGACACAACACTACCGTTGCCACATACTTTTTGGTACTCTACCCCAAATTTTTATGTATAGTCATTAATAAGGATATTGCAGCACCGTGGTGATACGCTAATAGGTAAGTCACCATAGTAATTCCTCTTGTCTCGTCCCGGTTGCACAAGAATCACATAAGTACCAACCTCAGCATATCACCACGAATACCTTCAGAGGTGGAGTCTCACCTAAGGTGTTCTACCGGTGGAGCGGCTTGTGAGGCTAGAGAAAAGAATAGAGGGGGTATCAATATAGTAGTTTTTTCTTACAGTTGGCGCTTACAACTAGGGGCTCGATGCGTGCTGGGGAGGTATTTTTATGATTTTTTTTGGTGTTGTTTGGATAATCTGGGTGGTTGGTTTATCTTGGCATGAGAAGAAGAGGTTACTACTACGTTCGCAGTTGTGTTAGCATGCATTCTGGTGTAGACGCAAAAGGAGTGGAAATGGACACGCAGGAAAATGTGGTTGATAGTGTTGGTGAAAGATCCTTTCACCTTAGCACTACTGATGCTGGCGTCAACCTTGACTCTGAGATAGACACTGTTCCGGACAACCATGACCCACATGACAAGTCCATCATTACCATGACTAACGAAGAGGGGAACAACCCTAACATCACTACCATCTTTGACATCCCCACTACTGAACAACAGACAGTGACCCCAGTATCCACATCTGTGCAACTCCCGACAGACTTTATGAAGGTGATGCAAGTGATGTTTGGTTGATTGGAGAGTAAGATGGTCTCCGTCGAGAGTCAACAGAAGGAGATGGTAGCCGGACAAGCTCAACTTAGGGAAGAGCTGAAGAAGGATTTCTCTTCCCATCTCAGAGTACTGGCCGAGGGTCAAAGGCAGTTCAGGGAGGATTTCAACACAAGCCAAGAGCAATTGAAGGAGATGGTGTCTGGTCAGACTAGGTTGGAAGAACGGATGACCAACCTGACCATCAACACCGAAGTTCAGGTGAATACTCTAGTAGGGAACCTGGAGGATACTCTCCGGGAAGAACTAATGACCGAACTAGAAAAGACCAAGGTAGAGGTGCAAGCCTTGGCTCATCAAAAGAGACGTTCTCTCGCGGTCTGTATGAATTGAAACAGGTAGTGGTCACTAGGACTGACTTTGACGAGACCTTAACCGTCAGCCAAAGGACTACAGAGACGCTACTAAAAGAAGGGCTGAGCTCCCTGAGACAGGAGGGACACACCCAACGACTACTGCAGGACCGTAACATTGGGGTATTGAAGTCGGATCTCACCGCTCTCAACAGCAACACCCAAGATTTGGTTGGAGCCCAAGCTAGGTTGGAGATACAGACTCAGGATAACACCGAGGATATACAGGACATACACCACCAGGTTAAGGACTTGACGGGACAGGTGTTAGCAGTAGGTCAGACTACACTGAGCCCCATAACCATCCATCTGCTATTACTATTGGGTGAGCGTTCGTTAGAGGGACGTATCCCCAAGTTTCACCGTAGGAATCATCAGAATCCGGTGGATCACCTCAATGCACTTGAGGAACTGTTTGACGGGCACCACCTCTCGGAAAAAGAAAAGGTGAGGTTAGCCGGCAATTCTTTGGGGGGAAACACCGTACCGTGGTGGTCGGTGTGCAAAGACGGTATCACCGGATGGACGGATTTCCGCACGAAGTTCCTGGAGATGTTCTAGTCCGCCGAGACGCAGGGTCAGCTCAGGGCCAAACTGCATGCGTCCCGGTATTATGAGCAGGGAGGTTCTTTGGAGGCCTACTTAGCGGATATTTTCGCTAAAAGTCGCAATTTTGAATCGCCAATAACGGACACCGAGATAATCCATATGGTGACTCAACAACTGCCACTGAGACTTAGGGAACTTCTGGTCGGCAATAAATTTGCTACTTTGGAGGAGTTTCGGGCCGGATTACTGAGGTTGGATACCTTAGAGAATGATCGTAGGAGGAACCGTCAGTCCACCTCCATGTCAGACCAAAAGGGCAATAACGGGGAAACCTGGGATTCAGGTATACAACCGCACTCAGGTGGTATTCACCAGGAAGTACCATATCCTCCAAGGAATTTGAACTGTGGATCTAACCACTCAGGTAGGCATGGAGGTAATAACTCCTCACACTATCAGAAACAAGGACAAAGGGAGGACGACTACATCTCATATCGACACCCTAGTAGGAACTACCGACACAACGACCGAGGTGGCAGCGATTCTCACAGAAACCTGGATAGAGGGCCGTTGCCAAGCAATCTGAACCCTGATGCAAGTGATTTGCGACCCCAAAGTGATTCCGAACTCCAGGACCGACGCCACCACTATTACAATGGTAGGGAGGACCCCTATAACCGCAGTTATAACCGGTAACCCCAACAACCCTCCCGAGGGGAGGTTAAAGATGGTGCGTACAATCCCCACCCTCATAACTCCCAAAATAACAGTCAGCCTCCTAAAATGTGTGAGGTTAACGTTATCACGAGGGAGGAAAACGGGCAGCCTGTGGCATAGATGTCTTGGATGAGTCACAGGTCTTGCAAACGCCAGGAACAACCACTACGTCACTGAACGAATTCGGGAAGATCAAGTTGAGTTTGAAGGATTTTCATTAACGTGATTTGGATCTGCGGAGGAGACTTCTCGAAGAAGAGGACCTGTGAAGAGAGAAGAAATGTTATGAGGATTCGCCACACAACATGTTTATTTGGATTTTCTGGTAGACCGTATATGTTTACATTGTTGTGGAACAACATGTCATCTAAGTGATTTTGATCACTGAGGAATTTTTTTTACACCCCTGATGTTACTTAAATAAAGAGATCTACTGTCATACAAGAAGAGTTTTTTCCAGTGAGAGATGCTAAGTCCTGGATTGTTATAAATGAGTTAAGGTTGAGCTTAGTTTTGTGTCGTCGGTTATTATAACTACTTAAGCGGCCATTTGTGTTGTTAAAATGAGCCTACAATGTGATTATTAATTTATTTTGGACCTCGCGTACCGCGACTGTCCCTGTGGTAAACCCACTGTTTGAGAAACAAACCATGTGTATCCTAGAAGATGGATATCTGGTTTTGAGATTATTCGTCGTTATTTTGTTTTGTTGGAGGAAGGTCAGTAACAATATAAGCATGAACCCTGATATCACTTAGGCCTACCACACTGAAGGTACAAGCTAAAGGAATTATTCCACATGTGACAATTGAAAAGATTGAAAATAAGTAACATTTTCGTTCCTCATTCTTAGGTGCATTTTGTGTGACACCTCAATTTTTTTTACTCGAGAGTTTCAGAACTTTTAGAACGTGAAAAATTTGTCAACTTATTTTGCTGTCAACGGTAATATCATTTTGCGCTAAAGAAAGCATCACTAAGTACGTTGATGTTTGTAACTGCATTAGTAGTTACAGAACGTAAAGATAATATTTTACCTGGAAGATATAATATGTTGTGTGGAACACTTATTAGAAGACCTAAGAACTCGTTTTTTTTTTTCTCTTTACGGGTTTTATTTTGGTTGCTGTGCGAGAGCTTGGCTGGTGACAGACACTTGTTTGTAGGCATGTTTTCTACTTTGTTTGGTGAAGTCAGTAGGCCTGAGACACACCTCCATTCCTGTTGATAGACAGCTTAGCTAGTGGGATATATATATTTTTTTGTCTATCATGGGTATTTTCTTTTGTTAGTTAAGGGGTTAATTTATTTATTTTTCGTGTTTATTACATTACTTTGTTACCTGTGGAAGATTGATTTTCACTTATTGAGTTAAGGATTTACAATTTCTCCGGGGTTAAATTATACTATTGGTCATTCAACCTTAATCTAAAGATCAGCCCTATTAATCTTTGGATTAACCCTACAGTGTAACCGGGCTGAGATTGACGGGGGCCATTGTGACGTCGTTAGTAGTCACAGTAGATTCCTGCAACGTGTTGTGAAGTTAGTGTTTGTTTGCTGGGGACTAGATGTGTCGCCCATTTAAAGTAAATTTAGTATGGCCTTATGCTTATATTATATTTGATTGATTTCCCCACTATTTTTATTCTCAGTACTGTTGGGTTGTGATTGTGTTATTATTTCATTGGTGTGATGTAATGTGGAGTTAATTCCACTATTTTAATTAATTATTTTTGTCATGTTAATATGGTCTAATATTTATGTTATTATAATTAGTTAGAAAATTATAGGTATGATGGTATTGTTATTTTCAATAATTATGAAATGATGAGGGTAGACAGTCACCTTGGGAATTACTCTCATCTATGTACTCCGAGTAACATATTTTGATTCAAGACACTAGGCTCAATATGATACAAATACATATACAGAATGTTTCATAACATATGTTTTGGACATAGAAATATTCCTTAGTGCTATGGAAAGTTTTAATTAATGGATACCTACCTGTGATTAGGATGTATTCTCTCGTAGTCCATTATGCGAGTGTAAGAGCCATGGGAATTATCCCTACTACAAGATTGTGCCAGTTTTAACTCGCAACACTAGAAAATACGCTAAGTGTGTGTTACGGTTTAACGGAACTCTATGAAGACGAAGTTGATTTAAAATAGTCTGAACATTCTTTTTTTTTTTTGTGATAGACCATCTTTCTTACATTTTTAAATCTTCAAAAAGTTAGTCTATCAAGATGGCACTGTAAATAATATTCACCATATTTCTGCATCAACTTTTTAAATATTTTTCAAATGAACTCTTTTTACTTTCTCTCTGTCTTACAGGTAGAGAAAGTATGGTGATCGTCAAAAAAATCGAACTCGAGATTTTGATGAATCTTGACGTTTCATGACTTCCTGAATCCGAAAAAGTGGTATTTTAATTTCCGTCTGTCTGTCTGTACCTCCAAATACAGCCTAAACTATTTTACCAATTGAGCTAAAACTTGTAATATCTAGGGTTTTCATAGGGTTGCCCCGAGGGATTTTTGGAATTGGATATCTACCCCTAAAATTAAGGGTAGTTTAGTGAAGGGAAAAAAGAGAAAAAGTCGATTTTCTCAAAATCGGCTCTAACGATTTTGATTAAATTTTATTTATGAACATTAATAAATATTCCAAACAAAATGGCTACTCTCAATATTTCGGCAAAATGGCTTTAAGGGCTCCGGTATGATGCGTAAATTAACATTTTTTATAATAGCTCTGAAACTACTTGAGATATGAAATTACTTAGCATTGCAATTATGTATATATATTTATAATACAAATATTTTATCCGAAACATATTTTTATAAAATCAATAAATTTCAATCTATACGCAATTATATGAATTTTTTAACTTTTTGGACATTAAAGTTTAAGTATTGCGACCGTAAAAAAAACTAACCTAAAATGTTGATGGATGTCGACGTCTCATGACCCCCACAGCCCTAAAAAATAGTCTTTGCAATGCCGTTTGTCTTTGTGTCTATAAAAACTTAAAATTAAGGGTAGTTTACTGAAGGGCGAAAATAGAAAAAAAATTTTTTTTTTAAATCTGCTTAAACGATTTTGATTAAAATTCGTATCTAGGCGTTGATTAAGATTATAAATAAACTGGCTATTTTCATTTTCCTATGAAAATTATTTTTAGGGTACTTTACAGAAGCGTTAATTTCCGTATCTCCACAACTATTTGAGAAACTAAACAACTTATCATTGCAAAATTGTAGGACTATTAGAAATAAAAAACTTTTAATTGACATATATTTTTTTATAAAAGCAACAGTTTCTGAGATATTTGCAAATATATTAATACAATTTTGTGAGCTTTAGTTGTAAACATATACTACTTAAGTCTTAACGCAATAATTCTCCAATGCCATAGAGTAATTAAATATAAGTAAGTATCTAAAAAAAGTATGTTATTTTTCCTTAAAGCTCTTAGGAGAAATGTTAGCACAGCAATGATCTATCTCCATTTTAGACTCAATAGTCAATATTTACATTTTTTATTGGTCAAAATGTATAAATGAATAATTAAATATCAATGCGATGACTTGAAGATGTGCAACACCTTATAAAATGTTAAAATTTTAACCAGAAATAGAAATTTTAATACGAAGTGTTGACCCTTGTGGAAGACATTAAACTGTTTGAAATGCTCTTAGGTGGACAAAGATGCGCCTCTTTTTTCATTGATTATATATCATTGTATATTATTTTATGCATGTTCTTATGTGGAGTGGTGATGATACAATGTACATTATTCAGTTCAGAATTCTTACGAGTTTATAGAAAGAGAGAGAAAGTCTGTGCGGTGCGCCGTACTATTTATTTTTATTTCTCCATGAACAACACCTCTGAAGTTTCCAAACATTATTTTTTCCTCTATACACTACTAAATTGATTTCCTTTGTTTTTTTATTGTTGGGATGCCATGACAACAATTATTTAGGAAGAAAGAAAATAAACAACCAAGGAACGCGCTGGGTTTTATCTAGAAAAAAAAACTCGTTTTACTTAGCTGAAGATCAAAGTTTTGATTTAATCGCTACCAGAATGAATAAAAGTTTTATCCACGTTAACCACCTGAGTGAGATTCATCTTTCAATATCTAAGTGGTGACTTCTACCAGGTTATTGAGCTTCCTTTATCAAGGAAAGGAAACAGGAGAGAGGAAGATTTATACAACTGATGAACAGTATCCAGTTATTATAGAAGATTCATACAAGTAAGAACTTTCCATTCATTAACAGACAACTCAAGACTACGACTATAACCACTATTTCCATTATTTACCACTAATTTTTTTCAAATCAAGATCAGTATTAAATTATTATTATTATTATTATTTTCTTTTATTTCATCGTTATAGCTAATGAACAGAACCCAGTTATTATATATGTAAAGTATGTAAATTTAGATTTATACATTATTTGGCGTCAAATAGGTAGGGCATAACATTTTTCTGTGTCAGCAAATTAAAATATGTGCGCACTAATGAAGTAATAAGTTCTGTTATTTTGTACCGACACAACACTACCGTTGCCACATACTTTTTGGTACTCTACCCCAAATTTTTATGTATAGTCATTAATAAGGATATTGCAGCACCGTGGTGATACACTAATAGGTAAGTCACCATAGTAATTCCTCTTGTCTCGTCCCGGTTGCACAAGAATCACATAAGTACCAACCTCAGCATATCACCACGAATACCTTCAGAGGTGGAGTCTCACCTAAGGTGTTCTACCGATTGAGCGGCTCGTGAGGGTAGAAGGTGTATGAATTTTTTTTTTTCTTACAATATATATATATATATATATAATATATATATATATATATATATATATATATATATACATATATATATATATGCGTTTAGCTTGAAAATTATTGGTTTTATAAAAATATGTTTACTTTTTGAAAAGTTAAAATATATATATATTTTAACTTTTCAAATAGTAAAGGACAAGTATTGCGATCGTATAAAAAACTAGCCCGAGATGTTAATGGATGTCAAAGTTTCATGACCCCTGAAACCTAAAAAGTGGTTTTCGCAATGCCACTGCCGTCTGTCTGCCTGTCTGTTTAACCCTAAAATTAAGAGTAGTTTAATAAATGGCAAAAAGAGAAAAAATTGATTTTATCACAATTGGCTATAACGATGTTGATTAAAATTCTTATCTATGTGTTGATTAAGATTATAAACAAAATGGCTATCTTCATTTTCCCATGAAAATTAATTTTAGGTTTTTTTACAAAAGCTGAAATTTCCTTATCTCTACAACTATTTAAGATAGCAAATAACTTATCTTTGCAAAATTGTAGTACTATTAAAAATAAAAAACTTTTATACGAAATAAATTTTTATAAAACCTATATTTTTGGAGATAGTGGCAAATATATTAAAATACAACTTTTTGAGCTCTAGTTGTACAGAGATACCTAACGTTTTAAAGCAATAATTCTCTAATTCCATATAGTAGGTACATAGGTAAGTCCTCAAAAAGCTTGTTCATTTTACTTTCTCGCTATCATACAGGTAGAAAAGATATTGTAATCGTCAAAAAAATCGAACTCGATATTTTGATGAATCTTGACGTTTCATGACTCCCTGAATCCGAAAAAGTGATTTTTGAACTTCCGTCTGTCTGTCTGTCTGTCTGTCTATCTGTACATCCGACTAGAGCTTAAACTATTTTACCGATCGGGCTAAAACTTGGTATCTAGGGTTTCCATAGGGTTGCCCCGAGGGGTTTTTGGAATTGAATATCCACCCCCAAAATTAAGGGTAGTTTACTGAAGGGCAAAAAGAGAAAAAGTCGATTTCCTCAAAATCAGCCTAGCGATTTTGATTAAATTTCATTTCTATACTTTTATAAATATTTCAGACAAAATGCCTTCTCTCAATATTTTGGCTAAATGACTTTAAGTGCTCCGGTCTGATGCGTAAATTCTCATTTTTTATCATATCTCTGAAACTATTTGAGATATGAAATTACTTATCATTAAAATATGTAGATCTATTTATATTACAAATATTTTATCCAAAATATATTTTTATAAAACAAATAACTTTCAAGCTATAGGAAAATATATATATTTTTTAACTTTTCGAAAACTCAAGGTAAAGTATTCGACCGTAAAAAGAATCTAACCTGAAATGTTGATGGATGTCGACGTCTCATGACCCCCCGAACCCTTAAAAATGGTATTTGCAATGCCATCTGTCTGTGTGTCTGCTAAAACTTAAAATTAAGAGTAGTTTTATAAAGGGCGAAAATAGAAAAAAATCTATTTTCTCAAAATCGGCTATAACGATTTTGATTAAAATTCGTATCTAGGCGTTAATTAAGATTATAAATAAACTGGATATTTTAATTTTACCATGAAAATGAATTTTAGGGTACTTTAGAGAAGCTGAAATTTCCGTATCTCCACAACTATTTGAGATACTAAATAACTTATCATTGCAAAATTTTAGTACTATTAAAAATAAAAAAACTTTTATACGAAATAAATTTTTATAAAACCAACAGTTTCTGAGATATTGGCAAATATATTAATACAATTTTGTGAACTTTAATTGATATACTAGTAGATATTATACTACTTAAGTTTTAACGCAATAATTCTCCAATGCCATAGATCAATTAAATATATGTTTCTCAAAAAGTTTATGTTATTTTTCCTTAAAATTCTTAGGAGAAATGTTTGTACAGCAATGATCTTTCTCAATTTTGGACTCAATAGTCAATATTTACATTTTTTATTGGTCAAAATTTATAAATGAGGAATTTAATAGCAACGTGCTGACCTGAAGATGTGCAACACCTAATAAAATGTCAATCGGAAGTAGAATCTTTAATACGAAGTGTGGACCCTGGTGGACCCAATATTAATCTTTATTATTGGTCCAAATATACAAATGAGGACATTAATTTTTTTAACTAAAAACATAAAATTTAAAACCGAGACTAAAAAAATATTTTACATAAGTATAGTGCAATTTATGCTTGGGTTTTAGTGTATACTATTTATTTTCACATATATTACAAGTTATGAGTAAATATCTCCATTTTTAAACAGTAGATTGAGAAAGTCCGTGTGGGGTTCCGTACCATTTATTACTTTAACCTCTTAAGGGAAATGTTTTTACAACAATAATCTATTTCTATCACTCAACAGTCAACATTTACCTTTTTTTTTGGGTATACATTTATAAATGAGGAATTTAATAAAAATTCGATAACCACAATATGTTCAACCATTAATAAAATGTCCAAAATTTTAACCAGAAGTGGAAATTTTAGTACGAAGTATTGACCCTTGTGGACCCAATATCGAAATTTTTCCTGTCCAAATATAATAGTGTGGACTTTAATTCTTTAAAAAGAAAACCATAACATTTAAATCCAGGAGTCGAAATTTTTTTGACGTAAGTATAACGTAATTTTTTCTCTGGTTTGCTAGAGTCTATTATTTAGTTTTACATATATTACTAGTTTTGAGTAAATATCTCGATTTTTAAACAATGGAGTGAGAAAGTCTGTGCGGAGTTCCGTACCATTTATTTTTAGTAATTCACCAAGTAAGTTTCTTCCTTTCAGGGCTCCAAGACTTTGTAACACAATAGGTTTAAATTGGGTTAAGCTATGAGTGAATACTAAGCCTAGAAACGAGATGACTCCTGGATAGCTCAGTGGTAAGAGCTTTGACGTACTAAGGCAAAGGTCCTGGGTTCAGTTTCCGGTTCAAGGTGTAGTTTTTCAATCCAAAGCAAAGGGAATATACTGTTCGTGATAGAAATTCATTCAGTTGGAGATAATTCAGATGAATTGCTCGAGTTCAAACTACGTGGATAGAATATATTACAGCTGTCGGTACTGGTGCGACGTTAGGAGGTGGCGTGTTTACGTTGGAGCTAGGATCTTTAATACTACTTAAAATAATTGTTTGTTCCAATGTTTCAGTAGCCTTCGCAAAATGCGATAGCCCGCCACTAAAGTCAACAGCATGGTATGATCAATTGGTCGGTACATAAGAGAATTTGCTTTCGTGCTCTCATTCAAGGAGCATTAGAGCATGCCAATTTGCGTTTGCCTCTACCTATCATGTGTTTGATCCCTTATGATTGGCTGGCACCTTTGACATGAATGGTGAACATAAGTTAGTTTTGCCAAGGCTAAATTCTCAACAATAACACCACAACACACATCTTGACAAAATCACACATTAACATAAAGGATAACTTCTCGAACACACAGGACAACTGGAGACATCTGACAGGGAGACCGATCATGACAGTGACGATTCATTCACTCTAGAAGACAGAACGAGGAGAAAGAAAGAATGTAAAACCACAAACAAGACACACACACCAAAAAAACCAGTTTACAACAACCATGAACAAATACAACCATTGAAAAATGAAACACAAACAAACACTGACACACCCTCAACACAAACAGACACCACTAAAAACAAACACGTCACCTATTGTGACCGTAAGATTCACAACAACAAAAAGATTACAGAAATAGCTAAGAAACTGAGACCACCATAGGAGTCAGCTAACAATAATTACAAAAGATACTTCCACGGCAATTGCTCAGAAAACATACAAACCCACCTCGATCCCAATGACTTCGCAAACTGGTTTCACAAGTCAGCTCAAGGAAATTAGAATCCAGGAAATTTCAATCTTATCAATTCTACTCCCACGTGACAAGCCGGTGAAAGTGCTCATAAAGAGACTGCCACCAAACATGGACCAGGAGGACATTAAGGCTGGGATAATGACTTAGGCTACGCAGTGACTGACGTGCACTAATTTAGCCAAATGGCAGAAGCAACCAACATAGCTCATACTAAGAATTAAATAGCCAAAGCTATATGCTTTTAGTGATGATTTCCATCTAGATATCATATTATGAAAATTGAAAAATGACACAGGTATCATTTCTTAATTTTTAGGATAACTCGTACTGTTATGCTACTACCAACATTTTTGGTCTCACATGCCAAGACCGAAGCCCACGTCACCATCTTTGGATTTGGTTCATCAACCAGACTAGGATTAGAATTGAACATTACATCCTCCACGGAACAAAATTGTGCAATGCCACAAGTGTCAGCATCATGGGATACCAAGAACAATTGTTCAAATCAGCCTATGTGAGGGAAATGTCTTGCAGCGCACCCCCTCACTGTCCCAAGAAGGACAACATGACATCATCAATTGAAAGGGCCAAAAAGACCCACTACAGCAAATGGCCTGTGTATGTGCAACTGTTGGAGGTCAAACGCAGCTAACAGACCCTGAGACAGATGCTACTTGCACAACTACAACCCACAGTTATAGCACCCTCACCAGCCATTCGTCAGAACTACCCTCCTATCTCACGCCCTCGTCACCCAGTTCCCTTATCAACAAACCTATCTCAGGCCCATCAGCAAAACAGAGCAAAGAAGCCACCCCATTTACCGCTCCTACACAATTTTTACTGTGGGGCGCGCACAACAGCAGTCACAGCAAAAGGACACTACATATCACTTTACAAACTTAAAAGAACTCATCAATTTCTTCAAGTAATTAACATTAGAAAACCTATGACACATTTCAGACATTACCTCAACAACTTAGGGGGCAACTAACAAAATAGATACACTCATGATATTACTAGAGGGAATGACTGAATACTTCACAACCGACGATGACTAATACAAACGTGACGATGATGAAATACTTACTTGGGATTTTTAGATGGAATATGAATGATCTACTCATCAAGCTAAAAAGATAGAAATACTTTTTAAATTTATTCAATTGAGATTGCCCTAATAAACGAAACACATTTGAAACCCAGAGAAAAATATTTACTTCTACGGTACGCTATTTACAGAAATGATAGACCTCAAGGCTAAGGGAGGAAGGCACAGAAATTATGATAAATATTCATTTCCCTCACTACAAACATCAAATTACAAAATCTCCTGAACATTGAAGCTTCAGTAATAATGTAAATACTATTGGCGGGAGTGACTGAATCGCGGCCATAAACAAACCCCGACCAAGACTCTACTATCACAAGGCCTAGACGAAATCACAAACGCAGACAATTTTTTTGGCGGCGATCTTGAATGTAAGAACACAATCTGGAACAGCCGAGTAGCACCGAGTAGGATAAATATTAGCAGACCACGCCAACACACATGAAAACGTAGATTTTAATATATTAACATGCTCTTACTAACCGTTCAAGTTATACGCTTATGTACTAACTACACTAAAGATTTAGGAATTAAGAATGTTATATATATAGGGGAACTGTACTCGCTTTTGCGTGGAGGGAGAGTGGAATTTTTTTTTAAAACCGCCCTCAGCACACTCGATTGAGATTTGAACTTCGATTTCCCCATAATTAGCAATCTAGTCTACTGTGAGAGTAACACGTTAGACCACGCGGTTACCGAAGGGATTAATACATTTTTCGGTCATGCTGGGCATCGAAACTAGGACGCTTACACCAGTAAACAAACACGCTACCGCCGAGCTAAGATAGAACGTAGTTGTTGCCCCAACATACTCACATATTTTCCATCAAACTATGTATATAGACCTGATATCATAGACGTGGCATTGACCAACATTGGTATAAACCCTGAAGGTATGACAGTTTTAAAAGAACTGGATCCGTGCCACAATCTAATATTGTGCGAAATAAGGCTGACAACAACTTTGAAATATATTCTTCAAATACCGCAACAACTTGCGATTGGGACGAATTTAGTTACACATTAGAGGTCTCTTTACCAGAAATACAAGAGATAGATACAATAGAACAAGCAACCGCCACAATGCAATTATTCACAACAACGATGCAGGAAGCTTATAGGGCAAGCACTGCAAGACAACCACTCCAATATGACCTACAACAACATTACCCTGATTTGTAATTTCTTATAGCCCAGAAACGGGAAGTGAGGCGGGGCTGTCAGACCCCCAAGACCTCACAACACAGGACAATTTACTACCAACTTAGAGCCCAAGTGAGGAGAAGAGCCAAGGGCATTAAACCAAATAGTTGGAATACCTACGTCACAGAGGCCGCACTTGACAAGAACAAGTTTTGGAAAGTAACACGACAACTCAGGGCGAATAACTAAGAAATAAAATCTGTACCTGAAATTGAAGGGGTACGCAGCTTAAGATAGCACGGAGATGGGTGAAGCCATAGCCGTGGTACGTGAAAAGTAGTTTCAACCAAACAACGAAGCACAGGCACCAGACTTCACCAGAGACGCGACCAGAACAGTCAAGGTCTATATGAAGGGACTAAAAGACACTCGATCAAAGGCAATTAATCTGAAGAGCTAACGAACACTATAAAGAACTACGTAGAAATAAATAGCCAGGAAGAGACTAGCTGACAAATGAAATACTCAAACTTTTGCGAAAGAGAATGATATTAGCTCTACTGGAAGTACTGAGCGTACTACTGACACTATGATATTCTCTGCATGACTGGAAACTGGCTAGAATCGTAACAATCCCCAAATCAGGAAAGGACCCAATGTTATCTCAGAACACAAGGTCAATAAGATTACTCAAGACGATTGTAATGTATACGCAAGATTCATGATAAAAATATTTAAATTTATCAATGAAAGATAATAAATTATTCCTAGCCTTCAGTTTGGATTTAGAACCCACGCTCCACTACTCATTCGACAATAAACATAGTAGAGGACGTGAATAAATCCATTAAAGAAAACATTACCTAATATCTATATTCTTATACGTCAAGAAAATATTTGACTAAGTTTGGCACTTTAGGCCACTATTACATACTATTAAAATATAGCTACCCCAAATAATTCATTTTCTTGATAGCCAGCTTTCTCAGACGGGAGACGTTCCAGGTAAGTGATCAGCATATAATACACAGTAAAAGTAGGGCTATTTACAGGTTTAACGTTAGAACCACATTTACAGGAAATTTATATAAAGAAAATTTCACCACCCACCATCAGTTCAAGCTTATATGTTTGCAGACAAAACCATGATTTACGTAGCAAATAAAAAATAGCAACTATGTATCTCTTGAAATGCAAAGGTACCTCCTCTAGGACTGGCCATTCATCTGTAGAATCAAAGTAAATCCCACCGAAATAGGAAGCAATTAAGTTCTAGCCAGAGGTAGGAAGCAACTCCCCGCCCACTTACCTTATTTAACACCAAAATCCCACTCCGAGACGAATTCAGTACCATGGAATTACAATAGACAGGAAATTTACCAGGGGGGGTCACATTGATAAAAACAATGACAAAGATAGGAATATTTATTCAAATATACTCACTGGTCAAGTTAGAAAGCTATTTATTCCCACTAAAATATTACCATACAGACAAGTGATCCAGCACATAATCCCGTACAACTGTGTATTATGGAGTTATGCCTCCAAATCGCACAGCCACCATCTTCAGGTAGCACAGTTATAAAATGCTAAGAACACTCACTGGACCAAACAGATGCACTAGAGTAGCAGACCTTCACACATTGACCAACTGCTACTAACTACCGGGGAGATGCGAGCTCCCGACATCCAAAGAAGGACTCCAGCCCTATCAGGGCTAATGAATCCAGCATGGGGAAGACCAGTGGGTCCTCAACACCACCTGGAGGTGAGCATACTACTGGCAGCTACCATCCAGAGTAGCTTGCCCTTCTCAGGGCGAGTGATGATTTGGACCTTTCTTGGGCCAACCGTGGCATACGATATAGCTTCCTTGGGACTCAGATTTTGGAATTATTACCTGCTCCCACAAAGCATTGCAGCGATGCTGATGCAAGTCAGCCTAGCGGGGCCCCTACAATTCTAAAGGTGGGTGTGACACTGGCGGCAAAATAAATACTGGAGACCCCTACTGGGGTCTCCAGCCCAGAAACTGGGAAGGAAGTAGAAAGCTCCTGCCAGCACGATGGGAATAAGCCTAACAGTGCCAAAGGAAGCCAAAGGAAGCCCTGGCCAGGGTAGCATAGCAGTAATTCGCTGGTAAGGACCACAGTATGCAGCAGTGACACGTGCGTTGTGGTAAATGCTCCTAATACCTGCATTAACAAAATAACCTCTCGCCAAGTGGTGTCGTGAGGAAAAAATCAAACAGGTTACTTCTCGTCAGACTTGGAAGACTATACCATACGTTTCCAGCGTGTTGACAGCTCGTGCAAATCCGTGGACGTAGAGGAATTGTCTTCAGGATCAGACCTCTCGTTGATGTGTGACGAGTCGAGACAGGGCACGGATGATGAATACAATGGGTTTAAGCTTGTAAGACCAACCCAAATAGAGATGGCTGTAAATGCTATAGGGGAGAAACCCCAACCATTTAGATGGTACCTCTGGTGGTGAAAAGATGGGCAGGGCCAAGGTGAAAAGTGATGGAAAACCAAGGGTAAGACTGCAAGCCGATCCCCACCCACACCAGAACCAAGTGATTCTAGACCTTGCTACAAAGCCAAGAGGTGGATACATCCCACCATCCTGTGTGATGTGGAGGACTACTCCAAATTGGCAAGGGTCATTCACACCGAGCTTCAAGACCCAGTAAAGGCTATAAGGCAGCTGGGAGATTCCGCACGACTTCAGTGTGGTTGGAGAAAGCTTACCGCAACCTTCAAAGGTTTCTGCCTAGTATTGCGTTCCAGCACTGATCCTACGACTTGGGCAAGAAATGGCTTGTCAGGTTTGTGGTCAAGGGACTTCTGACCAACACCAAGCCGGATGAAGTCCAAGGAGGTCTGGTTTAAATGGAATTCCCCATGAAAATCATCACCCAGACAATCTCATACCGGAAACGGGACTGGAATACAGGAGGCAGAAATTAACGATTTCACATCTCTCTGACTTTATGGGAACATACTGCATGGCTATATACTCTTACAGTCCTGTATGGGATATGTATTTTGGTGGCAAAGTACCGGTTGCCGAGAGGTGCTATTCATTGCAAGAACTGTGATCGGTTCAGCCATGTCTGGAAAAACTGCCATGCTAGCCCGAGATGTGGGTTCTGTGGTGGTGACCACAAGAAGGGCAAGTCTCCGGAGAAAGTGCGATCCCTCCCCCCCAAAGTGCCTGTAATTTTTGGTGACTCACTTCTCATCTTGGTGGGTCAGCTAGTCGCAGTTCAATGTAAGCATAATTTAATTCTCCCTGAAAAGGAGCACGAAAGCAAATTATAACATGTACAAACCAATTATTCACACCTTGTTATTGACGGTAACTAATCACGGGATGTCGCATGTCGCGAATGTTCTGAAACAAAGAAAGGCATATTTATTTTAGTAAGAGGAAAAAGAAAAGTGTAAAAACAAAGTAGGGATGCTAAAGATACGTGTGGTGACACTAATCTACGAGGGGAGAGGGTGGCTGGGTGAGAGCCTCTCGCTGACTACTGTTTTACACCGCTCTCTTATCCAATCACAGCTTTTGGACGTCAATGTCATATAACAGGGACAATGGCGTAGTTCCAAAGCCCCTGGATTAGAGGATTAGTGGCACCAGGAAGCCTGTCTTAGAAGGGCTGTGAAAGCTTTTGGAATTGTTCTGTGATAGTGGGTGTCTCCAAATCCTGCTACAAAGTCAAATTGCGAACGTACCTGGGGTATTTCACAATTATCATCAGACACCAGTTATGGAATGCCTGCATCCTCCTCAGATACATGGCCACCAGTTGGGCCCAAGTAGGATATGCATAGTCGAGAATTGGCCTTAGCCAATGATTGTACAATATCAGACCGTTCCTCGTGAACATGGTGCCACGCTTGTTCATTAGTACACCTAGGCACCCCAACCTTTGCCTCACCTTGGTAAATCATTCGGTAAATTGTTGTCTCCAGGTCAATTTGGTTTCCATTGTAAGTCTTAGTTAAATAGCTCTGTTCACCCGTCTGCTCTATTCTCTGAACAGCTGGAGAAGAGCTGGCCTGTAGTATTTTCTCTTCCATATGAAGAACACTGTTGTGTTCTTCTCCACGTTGATACTCGTCATCAAGTTGTTCAGACAATTCTCCAACTGTGTCAGGCTATTCTGTAGTCTACTCTACACCAGCTGTTCTCACCACGACTCCACTGCTAGAAACGTGTCTTCCACATGCAATACCAACCAAGTCTCTGGGGATTTAGGAATGTCATTCACATAATTATATACTGAAGAGGAAATGGCCCTTGATGTAACCCTGTGGTATTCCAACCCGGCTACTTCTGATTTATGATGTGGTATTCCCAAAGGTTGTGGAGAAGGTACTTTGAGAAAAATAAGATTTAACAATCTTAACTGGTTAAGTGTAAATAGCCGAAGCTATATTAATGGTAGTTGGTTCAGTTAGATATCATTCTGAAAATTGAAAAATGACACCTGGACACGGGAATCGAACCCGGGACCGGGTTCGATTCCCGTGTCCAGGTGTCATTTTTCAATTTTCAGAATCTTAACTGGGTTTAAGGAAGGGTTTGGGAAATGAGTTTCAAGATAAGCTCTTCGTGGCAGACACTGCCATGTCATACAGCACTGGTCAACATGTTGATATTGAAGTTCCTTGTGACCTGCTAAATCAGATGGACAAGCTGGTGGGATATCGCGTGTCTGGCCCAGAAACTGAACTGCTTATCCACCAGTATTTCCTCCTTTTGAACAGGCCTTGTCAGTCTGGCCAGTAACAGTCTTTCAAACACCTTGGCCAGACAGAAGAGAAAGCTAATTGGTTGGTAATACGAATCTAGTTCTGGGTCTTTACCCGGTTTGTGGGAAAATAGGACAAGCATGCTTCCAGAGCTTAGAGAAGTGACTCATGAGCAGGATGGCGTTGAATAAATCTAAAAAGAAGTTGATCGCCTTCTGGGGCAGGTTTATGAGGTCCGCGCTTTCTGATGCCATCCGGTCAAGGGGCATTGTTTAATCTTAGGGTGGTTGATGCCCACGGCATTTCTTTTGCGTTTGTGGATTCGGGTTTATATAAAGGTCTGTAAGAGTACTCAGATCCATCGCCTCATCCACGTGTGTCATATGCACTACTACCCCCATCCCCACTCAGAAATAATTAGTAAATAGGTAATAAGAGAGTTGAGTTGTTTATTCACAAACATAACAATTACAATCGATGAATTGAGTGAAACAACTTAATAGCGAAGGGTAATACCAATGCTAACTGTGATGCTCAGTGGCCTTCAAAATTGTATTTTTACAGCGAAGTACTAATCTGAAAACTATGCAAAGAGTAGAAAGCAAAATTCAACATAGCCCATCCAGAAGCCGACTCAATTTCGTGATAGGTGCAGGGTTCTACACTATCTTTATCCCTGCTCATCAGCTAACTCATAAATAATATTTACAAATAAAAGTCAAATCAAACCCATAAATGGTGACGAAAAAACTCTATGTACAAGATTGATAAATTTACCTTAATAGAATATGTCCATTTATTCCTCATAATGAGCCATGTTCATATATTATGTCAAAAGAGATAAAGACAAAAAATTATATACTCTTGGTAAAATATCGATATAATTTAAGTAAGTCCTAAAGGTGAATATTAGATAAAAATCAATGCACTGACGAGCGGTTCCTAATTTCCCTAAACAAGACACGATTTTACTTCATAAATCTTATATAGACCTCCTAAATCTGTATAGGACAAATACACATAGCAAACTACGACCATATGAAAGTCTAATCTAAACCTCGCCATCACGTGGCGGACACACAATTTAACTTGCTATTAAAATACGTTTAACAACGCTAAGGCCTAGTGGTCTTAAGTTAAACTGTCTAGGAATTAAGTTTTCAAAGACAATTAATTAACTCTGAGGGCGGCAAAACTAATGGATAAATAAAAATAGTGATTTCAGGCGGGCTCAACCTAACTTAACGTAACAGTAGAATAGAATAATTTTAATAAATGTTAAGACCATAAAAATATCTTGCTTCCCCTCGACCCTTTCTAAAACTTAACAATAGATAAACTTTAAATAAAGACAACATTTTTGATAATTACTCAAGAATAACAAGATGATAAAACTCTACATTACACCTAAATATGAATTTAGTAAACGACGCCATTTATTAGCAAGTGACGGAGACTTTCAGTACCAAAATGGCTTAATGATAATCCGTGAAGCGGATAAGTAGAATATTATTTGTAAAATCGGGGACCAAGAATCCTTTATAGAACGTTAATTACAAGATTGAAAAACAGTTTTATTCTAACCGTGCAAAGATCTTAATTTTAACACGACACCCATGGTCAAAAATAATAGGTTCAACATTTAAAGATTCCTAAATTAATTAACTTTGAAAAGGTAAGATAATTAATACCAGAAGGGGATTTAGAAACCGTAGGCATTATCTAACTATAACAGCGTCGCTCACCTTATTAAGCCAGAAATATAATGAGTAACTACGCTAGATAATCCTACTCCTATATAGTCCTCAAATTTAGATCACGTGTTCTCAAAGAGTGGAAAAAAGGAGGGAGAAAAAGGGGGGTACAGTTCACCGAGAACAAACTGGCAGGTTCCACGTTTATCTGCACGTCCGTAGAAATGTCCAGATACGGGGCTATCAATCACAACCGGTAAAGCGCGCTTTTCGCTCTTCTTTTTGCCTGAGTACGGCTTGTTTACAGCGTCGAGGAACGAACAACGTGTCACGGCTCAGCCGGATATTGGAGAGTGTTGAGTGTTGTTGTCACGGGCTGTTATCTTGGGGAGACGAGTCAACAGGGTCCAGAAGGGTAGGTGATGTAATCCCAATTGTTTAATATTGTTGTAACAAGTTTACAACACCATGCTTGACGGATCGTCAGTCGGTACAGATTGCGCCTCTAAGTATTAAGCGAGAGCATTGGCCCTCTACTGGTTGGAGCTGGTCACAATGCTGCGTCCGAATATTGGTGGCCTTGATGCGGGAACCCTCATAAATTTCCTCGTCATCTACCTCTGTAGCGGCTATGGACTAAGCGCAACAAGCCTACTTGACATTTGGCGGGAAGTGTTGTGGGCCTGTATTGCGGGCCATGGACAATATCTAGAAGTCGGCCACTATACATGATTGTATGTACATACAACGTGAGCAAACCAGCGCGGCAGTGAATATACGTAGACTAAAGTAAATTAGTGGGGCTATGGTTCTACGAGAGCTTGGTTCGACATCACGTGCTATGTTCTCTCATTTTTCTCGCATTTCTGTTGTGGGATATTGCCATAGTTCCTTGACACCCCATTTGAGAGTGTATTACCTTTTATGGTCATATTTTAGATTAGTCAGATAATGCCTGATCATATATTTAGTCGGGTTTTAATTAATCAATACACACTTGTTTCTAGGAGGCTATAGGGGCCATTCGTCTGGTAATAATTGATAGTTTGCACTTCATGCTTCACAAAGTTAGATGGCGAGCTCTTTATGGCTAGTTAGTGCATAAAGCTTTTAAGCTAAGAGGGCTTTGTGCCTTTGAAATGCATTTCTAATTACTGTTCGTTGGCGTTTAACCACTTATAAATTAAGGGGGAGTTGTGCCTTTGTTATGCATCTCTAATTGTTGTTAGATGGCGCTTAGCACTTGGCTTAAGGGGGCATTGTGTCTTTGTTATACATTTCTAATCATTGTTAACTAGTGCCTTAAGCTTATGAGTTTAAGGAGGTGTATTGCAATGTTTAATATTGATTGTGGTTAGTTTATTATAGCGCTTAGCGCTGTACATTGGTTTGGAACTATTAAGTTACAGTCTTGCTCTAAGACAGTCAAGCGTACCGGCTGCGGGCTGTGTCCCTCACTAGTACAATCTAAGCCCCTAATCATCTATCACAGGCAGCCAGTCGCTAATAGTACAAATAGAAGAGTAGTCACAAGGTATCTTTAATGATTATTCCCTGCAAGCCCAGTATCTCCCTAGTCTCACCTGAATATAAACAACTATGCCAAAGGGAAGATTTCATACAATTAAATATAAACAAGAACGAAGAATAGTTAACACTCATGGCCCAACGGCTAATTTATTGATGTGGTTATTTACAACAAGTTAAAGAGAAAAATTTATATAAAATAATATATTGCCCATAATTTACAACATCTGGAAGGATGGTCAATTCCCCCATACAACTGACGTGGCAATAGCGAACGCCAGACTAAGATAGGCGTGGCAAAAGCTTTGCATCCCTGACTATAAAAATATCAACGTGTCAACAGTAACTAAACTTAACCTCATATTTGCTGTCACAAATAAAACAAAGTCAAAAATATGAGCCATAATATGAGCTTATAACGGTTAGCTAATTATCCTAATTTACAAATGTCTCACGAAATTGCGAGCACAAATACAAGTTTATCTTTATCTGAGAGTCATCAAACAACCCAAAAGATATTTAATAAGTCCCGCAAAATAGTTACTATAAAAACCAAGAATCACAGCCATCTGACTTTCCACTAGCTCCAACTCTCCTATTAATAAACAAACTCGTAACAAATAAATCCCTAAACATTTTACCAAGATTACTACCCTATCATGAATATTACATGCATAAAGCAGGTCTGCACCAAGATTAGAACCCTAACCTGAATATTACAAAAATATGGCCTGAAGGCAAGAATTACATGAATACAGCAGATCTGCACCAAGATTAGAACCCTAACCTGAATATTACAAAAATATAGCCTGAAGGCAAGAATTACATGAATATAGCAGATCTGCACCAAGATTAGAACCCTAACCTGAATATTACAACAATATGGCCCGAAGGCAAGAATTACATGAATACAGCAGATCTGCACCAAGATTAGAACCCTAACCTGAATAATGCAACAATATGGTCTGAAGAATAAATTCCTACATTTGTAGACAAACTTACGTTAAATTAGTCCTAGGGGCCTACAGATCGCCCAAGTATGCCTAACATCTATCAGGCATCAAAGAGTGGCCTCCATAGAAACACACACGCTTATATCCGATCTTGTTCAGTGGAGGAAACAAGGGGAGGAGCAATTGACATCATAATGGTTTATAATTTCATGTGTCTGGCGCCTGCGCACAGCGATGTTGAGACAGACACGCCTCCAAAAGAAGGGGGGGGGGGGGAGTCACTTCGAACCACCGGTGTCCACAGGTACGGCACTCTTGCGCATTTCAGTCCAAAACTTGAGTTAGATGCCGACTTCCCACACCGAGTTCGTTTGTTGATTTTGGTCGTTAGAGCCGCGATCATTGTTCTAATACGAAATTGCAGCACGTCCGTTGGCTGGGGTGAGTAATATTTGTAGACGGAGCAGGGCTAGTCTCTCCACGGTACAACAGTATATTTTTGGGACTTGGTTATTTGTCATCCCTTGCTCTGAGGAGCTATTAGTTGTATCCTTGATCTGGGATAAGCACTCTTTATATTATGTATTCGTGTAAATAAAAATTATTGTTAATTATAAGGTTGTCTTTCATTTTGGATACACCACAAGGAGCTGTCCTGTATGCACAGGGTATAAATCTTATTTTCCCTGACACTGTTCTTGGAACATCTCGCGAACTGCATGAACTTTGCGGTTCCAGTTTTATACTAGATCCCTTGAGGTTTGCAAAGCCTTCCTCAACAGTTTTTATCCTTAACATGCCTGAGGATAGAATTGGGCAAGGGAGCCTGCAGAACCCACTAAGGATTGTGCTTCGACATCGAAGCTCCAAGTGCTCCCTTGATGGTGGGAGTTATTAATGAGAACTGTGATCGATTTTTGCAGTCGTTCAAAAGGTAGGAGGGGTCCCAGAATCTCTATAAACACTTTGGTCAATCTGTCCTATTCTGCGCGCCTTAGGTTGCGTTTTAAGGGGGTTGATGATGGAAACTGCACATCCCAGGTTCACAAGAATGGGATTGTTATCTGAGTCCAGCTCTGCTAGAAACTTCAGAATCAATCAACTTCTGATTGCTTTGGTGACAACAAAGTCTAGGACCTCTAGAAAGCCAAGAATATTTTGCGGTAAGTGAATGGAAGTAAGAGAGCTGGAGGCCACACTGATGTGTTAATCTATCGTGTCGCAGAGCAATCTGACATGAGCATTCACATTACTAGTGCTTCTTGAAGGGAGCTGTACGTTGAATACACCAATGAAGATAACAGGGCTAGTACGTCGAAGAAAAATATCCATGTCTGGTTCAATAGCCAGTTTGAACCAATGGTGTTGAGGTATGCAGGAGGAGATGAAACGTACTTGGCTGGTATAGGTCACCAGTTGGATATCCGATGCTTTCATGTGTTGGAGGGCAAGAAGTGAGATGGCATGATGGTCAAGGCTCATTCTGACCAAGATGGCCATCCCAATTCTGGCCACACCCCCCACTTGGTCGCTCCAATATCAGCTGAACTCTGCCAACGAGACCCTAATAATGGGTCGCAAGTGGGTTTCTCCCAACATCATTACATCAACACGATGCTTAACCTGGAAACTTTAAGCTCAACTTTCCTCCTCGCGACACCATTGGAATCCCCAAAATGCGACAATAAGCTCCTTAAACACTTGTGGTCCTCTTTTCAGGTGTACCGCTATGGGAGACCAGGTAGAGGATAATGGGCTTCATGAGCAGGTGGACAGGGTTGATCCTTGGAGAAGCCTGGACATGCCTCAGGAGATTCAATAAAAAGTCTCAAGGATCAAATTTATGTATCTCTTCAAGCAACTCAATGCAAAATTTTAGCTTGGTTCCATCATCATTTGAGGTGGGGTTAACTGGAAGAGGGAGAAAAGAGGTAAAATGGGATTTGAGCGATGAGTGGTTGTGGGAGTGAGAGTAATATGAGTGGGGAAGGGGTAAATGATTGGGAGGAAGAGAAGTGGTCTTGGACAGATCCTAGACCGGTGGGAAGTTGAGCCAGATGGGACTGGCTTCTGTTCTGTGGCTTTGACGGGAACCTCAACCTCGGGTGGAGGGGTTGGTCCCCCTAGCAACACACCAACCAAAGATTTCACCAATGGCTTTGGTAGTGAAGCAGAAGTCACGTCCACTCTCTGTTCCACAACGTTACCCCAATGGCTTCTTACCTTTGCTTAGGCCATTCATCCTCCCTTCGCGAACCTTGGAGGCTCATGCCAACTCTGTCCCTTGGAGAGTCTTGTAAGTAGGGTGGCCCCACTAAGACAAAAAGTGAGTCCCTGAGCAGTAGATTCACTTCAGGGAGATCGCCTCTCCTCCGGGCACCCACCCCTCTTGTGGTCACCCCCACAGAAACCACATCCCGGGCTGGCAGTTGCAGTCTTTCCTTACATGGCCGAATTGATAGCAGTTCTTGCTCTAAATGGCACCTCTCTGCAACCGATAGTCCTCCACCAAAATGCAGATCCCGTATAGGACTGTAAGAGTATACAGCCTTGCAACGTGCTCCCCTAGAATTTCTCCCTCTGGTATTCCAGTACCATTTCCAGTATGATAGTATCTGGGTGATGATTTTCATGGTGAACTCCATTTACACCAGCCTTCCCTGGACTTCATCCGGCTTGGTGTTGGTCAAAAGTCCCTTGATCACAACCTTGGAAAGCCGCTCCTTACCCAGGTTGTAGGATCAGTACTGGATCCCGAGACTAGGCAGAAGCCTTTGAAGGTGGCGGTAAGCTCCCTACAACCAAACTGAAGTCATGCGCAATCTCCCGGCTGCCTTACAGCCTTTAATGGCTTTAATGGCCAACTTGGAGTAGTCCTCCACATCACATAGGATGATGGGGGGTATTCCCCCTTGGCCTTGTAGGTATGTCTAGAACAGCTTGGTTCCAGCTGGGGGTGGAAGCGGCTTGCAATCTTACCCCTTGGTTTCCACCCCTTCTCACCTTGGCCTGGCTTAGGATCATTCTGGTCTTTCTACCACCAAAGGTACCACCAAAATTGTTGGGGTTGCTCCCCATTGGCCTTTTAGCGTTGACGGCAATCCCTCTACTGCTGTGTATTACGAAATGAAACCCATTGGACTTACTATACAAACCCTGTTTCGACTCGTCACACATCGACGAGAGGTCTGACTCTGAAGACAATTCTTCTACGTCTACGGATTTGCACGACCTGTCAACATGGTGAGAGCGTGTGATCCAGTTTTCCAAGTCTGACCAGAAGTCATACACTTGCTTCTTTCCTTACGACACCACTTCGTGAGAGGTGTCTTTGTTGATGCAGGTATTTTGAGCCTTTGTAGTAACGCACATATCGCTTCCACATACTCCGTTCCTTACCAGCGCAGGACTGCTATGCCTCTTCTGGTCAGGGCTTCTTTTGGCAACATTAGGTTTCCAAACATCTTAGATGGTGGTAGATTTCACCTTCATTCCTGGTTTCAGGGCTAGAGAGATTTGTAGTTGTCTCCAGTACGCTTTTGACAAAAGTGGCACACTCATATTCTGAAGTTGGAATGGATTCGCTGGATTTGTCCACCTCGGCATTACTGCAAACGCTTTGTAGGAACTGGCATGGATCCATAAGCCGAGGACTAAGGAAGCCACACCGAATGCTACGGTGGCCCTAGAAATGGTCTAATCATTACTCACCCTGAGAAGGGCAAGTGCTCTTTGGTTGTGGACAACAGTGGGCATGCTCACCTCTGGGATTTGGAGGGGCCCCACTGGCTTCACCTGTGCTGTATTTGTCGGCCCAATGAAGGGCCGAATCCTTCGTTTGGCTGTCAGTGGCTTGCATCTCCCCGGTTATTGGGAAGACTTTGCCAACGGCTTTTTGTCCTTAGAAAGAGCTGATTTGGCTGAAGTGCTGCGATATCCACCCACCTTCCTGGTAATTGGGGAGGTCACGCTGGCATGATAAGTGGTGACCGAAATCACTGAAGTCTCGTCCTGACTGCTTGTGAAAGCATTGGGCTTCCACTTAACGCCAAGCACAAGCTCCTTGCTGGCCGGAGGTGCTTTGAGAAACCACGGGTGGACGGAAACTCTTGACTCTCCCGATCATGACCGGCTGCCCATTTTTCTTGTGTCGGCTGTTGCCGCCAACTTCCGACTTATTCTTCTGGAATGAGGCTAGCCCCATCCTGGCCCAAACTTTTTTCCCCTCATTTGGTGGTCTTGACCCGACCCCAACGCCGACTCCTTTATCTTCTTCACAGTGAACTTCATCATAGCTCATATCATCAATTCGCTCAGAAATCTTAAACTAGCTAGAAACACATAAATGAGGCAGGATGACACCTTGCGACTCCACCCAGTCATCTAGACCATGTTACTTGTATTTATAGGATTGGTTTCACCCCAAAAGATATTATATATCCTTCGGAGCCTATTGTTATCCCTCAAAAAAGCCGTTTTTTCAGATTACTAAAATTGTCAGATCTTACAGGGTTAACTTAGGGTAGGATAGGTAATCTTTATTCAAATAGATCTTTTTGGGAGGTTCGACTCCTGATAAGTTTAACTTGAGTGTATTTGTCCTTAACAGGGTCGATTTTTCATGGATCTAGATGTTCTGTGCCATCCTGAAAATCTTGGATTCCCCCAAGTTATATCTTTAGTATAGACATTTTTGTCTTGTTGTGTTTGACTAGGTTATGGAAGGTTAGGCTTCTCTCATCACCTTTGTGTTTAGGACAGGCTTGTTAGTTTTGACGATTAATTTTAGTGGTTTTTATGAAGCTAATATTCTTCTGGGCCTGGATTCACTAACAGGAGAAAATAGTTGCGCCGGCGCAAGTTTGAAAGATGTGCCCAAATCCCTATTCACTAAAAGAAGCAGGCGCAATTTGAGAGCAAAGTTGCGCCTTTTATTTGCCACCACTCAAGAGTAGGCGCAACTATTAAAATCATGATTGTCACTTCAATAAATTTAAATGGCGGCATATCATCGTTATGGCTTAAAATACAATAATTAGTTAACTGTACTCCAATTAATAATAAAGAAATTAAAATAACAGACGTTTGTCAAGCACAAACTTTGTTTCAATTTAGATAGTGGTAACAAAGCAATTACTTACCTTTTATTGTTGAAATCTTACATTCAAGCAACGTAATGGCATTTATTGCATTATTACAAAACAAAACGTCAAACGAAACCACGAACTGTGTAATCTTTGTCTAGATCCAAAGAGGTTTGTATTCCTCCAAATCCAAAGACATCGCGTCAGTAAATATGGTGGTTAGTATAGCTTTAAAATAAATTTTAAAGTTTCTATAAATGTTTTCTTAATGGAACTTAAGTTTTAAACCAATAATATTAATAAATACTAAATAATATACTAATATTGGTTTTGTAAAGCACCCACAAAGAGGCCGTTTCTAATTTTATTGCTAGTCTACAAGCAAAATATTTAGAAATCCTTATATTTGCTGTCATTTTCTTTAGATATTTAAAATAAAGTAGCCTTGACTTTGAAAGGAAATTCTTCACAAGGATTGGTCGAAACAGCACAATTGATGACGTTTATGGTGACGTCACCATAATCTTGCCACCAGTTTGCGCCTTGTTTAGTGAATACGGAAATGGAGCAAATAAATAAGGCGCATCTTGGGGAGCATCTTGGGCGCAAAGTTGCGCCATTTCTATACTTGCGCCGGAGCAGATTTGCTCCCGTTAGTGAATCCAGGCCCTGGAGATTTTCTCCTAACTCTGCTACTAATATTTTATATGCACATAGCACGTTCTGTATTCCTTATGAATAATAAAACCTACATACTATTTTGTTTATAGATAATATGGGATCTACCCAGGCGTGGATTTGGAGGGGGGGTCAAAGGGTCAGTTTAAACTCCTGTGAAAGTTGGAAAACTAATACAAAAAACCAAATTAAGGTTCAAATTTTAGAAAGAAAATATACCACAGATAAATTATAAAATTTCCTTTATTTTTATGCGTGGACACCTCTTAATCCGGGTCAACACGTTCTTTATTCGTCCACGTTAATCCATTCTTGGTTATGACTCACGCAAGTGTGAGAAAAATGTTCGTTTTCATGTACAAATATTTGTCGTGCATAGCAAGTAACGAACATTTTTCCGCATAAAGACTGTAGACTACCAAACATCAAAGAAGACTAATGATCGCCTGAGAGCATTTCATCCACGAATACCAAATATAGAGTATGTGTGGACAGAAGAGCGGTGTAACTATATGGGACTCTGCCCCCCTGAAAATAATCCCCCCAGATATATTTCAAATCCTCCAATATTATTGAATATGAAGCTGAAATATGTCATTAAATTAAACTCCAAATGACTTCTTGATGCATTCTATGTTCAAAAATTTGCCAGAAAAGACCGCATCAAATATCTAATAGGCTAGAGGCATCCAAGTGGCAGAAAAAGTCAGTGGTGGAAAGCTCTAAATAGCTTCCAACTTCATCCAGGTTTCAAAAATGTATTGGGAAGGACAGCTCCAAATAGCTTCTAGATTCATGTCATTATGAAGAATTATCAGGCGAGAACCACTCCAAATAGCCTAGTTTCTGAAATAATTCCATTTTCAAAATGTTGTCGGTGGAATGCCACTTCAAAGATTATCTTACTATAGTAAAACATTAAGGTGAGGATCATTTTAAATAGCTTATATGGTCATCCAAATTTCAAAAATGTTTAGGTGAGGAACACTTTAAATGGCTTATAAAAGAATCTTTTTTTTTAATCAAGGCGAAGACTATTCATAGCTTCTAGAGTGAACTATTTTCCAAAAAATTGTTGAAGGAGGAGCATTCCAAATAGTTAATAAAACTATCTTATTTAAAAAAATAGGAGAGGATGACCACGGTTTAAAATATACATAAGATCAAATATGAATGAGGAACTATTAAACGGCTTTAAACAGAAATCTAACTTTGTAAGTAACTATATAATTTATAATAATGACCCCTTATGAAAATGATCTGGATCTGCCCCTGGATCCACCAATAGTTTTATGAAACTACTTCTTTGAGTATTGTCGTGCCTTTCTTTGGGCAAGTTTAATCGTAATTACTTTTGTCACCACTTATTGAGTATTTATATTTGTTGAATAAAATTTGAATTGCTTAAATTATATTCGCTTTCCCTCTAACTTTTTTTTATGTTTCTTGGTATAGAGCGAAACGAACGCTTCCAGGTAACAACGTTCACTTTTTACTTCACTAATTCAGCAAATTCTATCATTTTAATCACAATCAATTTTACCCAACCAATATACACTCATTAAACACTGCCTGTGAATGCTGGAACAGAGGTCGTGAAGGCAAACCTCCCTTTGTCTTAATGCTCGTCGCAATAAATGTGATTCTCGCTAAATTATTTTAGTGCAGCCGACACACAATTGCCCAGAATATTTGTATGCTGCTCTGTCAGACACAAGTGTGCATTTATTTGCGGACATTTGTGTGTGGGCCTTTGATTGCAGACATTTGTATGTGGGCCTTTTATTGCAGACATTTGTATTGGGCCTTTGATTGCAGACATTTGTGTGTGGGCCTTTGATTGCAGACATTTGTATGTGGGCCTTTGATTGCGGACATTTGTGTGTGGGCCTTTGATTGCAGACATTTGTATGTGGGCCTTTGATTGCAGACATTTGTATTGGGCCTTTGATTGCAGACATTTGTATGTGAGCCTTTGATTGCAGACATTTGTGTGTGGGCCTTTTATTGCAGACATTTGCGTGTGGGCCTTTGATTGCAGACATTTGTATGTGGGCCTTTGATTGCGGACATTTGTGTGTGGGCCTTTGATTGCAGACATTTGTATGTGGGCCTTTGATTGCAGACATTTGTATTGGGCCTTTGATTGCAGACTTCTGTATGTGGGCCTTTGATTGCCGACATTTGTATTTGGGCCTTTGATTGCAGACATTTGTGTGTGGGCCTTTGATTGCAGACATTTGTATGTGGGCCTTTGATTGCAGACATTTGTATGTGGGCCTTTGATTGCAGACATTTGTGTGTGGGCCTTTGATTGCAGACATTTGTATGTGGGCCGTGGTTGTCAGTGTGGACTCGTCATCTGAGGGGCCACCTCCTGGAAGATTAGAGCTAGGCAGCCGACCATGGCGCTGTCCACAGACTGGTTAGTCAAACAGACAAAGCGCTCTAGAGAGGAGCATCTTCTTGTGGCGTTCATACCACTACAACAAGGTTTACTTAACTGATAATCTTTTAGAAATTATTAATTTAGCACGGTTGGTAGCTCAATGATATTTAAAAAGCATTCCTTAGAATAGGTCTTGGCAAAATTTTTGACTGAAGGGCTGTTTAAATATCAGAATAGGCCATTAAAAATATAAGTTTTCGGAAGACGTAATTAATTATAATATAATAAATTGATACGCTAATTGATGGACTGTGTTGCTCTTTTTTTATCATGTTTATGCAACAATATTTATTATTTCTTACGAGTTTAAGTAAATATTTCCATTTTAAATTTCCATGGAAAGGATCGTAATATTTATATATTATATAACTAATATCCTTTACCTGGAAATGGCAGTATCTAATTAAACGCGTAAGATATGTGAAATAAAATAATAAACATTGTTGCAGAGACATAATGGATAAAAGAGCACCACATTCCACCAGTTATCATAAAAATTAAATAATATACACTCTTACAGAAACATTAAGAAAAGAGGAACATATTATTCCTTCAAGCAGTATAACTCTTCATATCTTCATAGGAGCATGGGGTAATAAGATACACTTGGGGTGATAAGAAACATATAACATTAATATACAAGAGAGTTTTGAGCCTGGACACCTGATTTTTTTTTCTGATATACCGTTCACTTGAGGGTCCTCACTTAAAAAATATCATCTCATTCTTCTCAAATAGCAGAGGGGAAAAAAATCTATTTTTTTAAAGAAAAATTCGTATCTTATTACCCCATTGGGGGTAATAAGATACAGAACCTGTACCTTCCCCATGCTAACACCTGAAAATCAATTGAGTAATAAGATACATTGTTGAGGTGTATGTTATTACCCTGAATTTTTTCAGATTTTTTGATAGGCTAGTTTTTGTTTTACAGTGTGATTAAAATTTAATAAACACCAGTTGACCTCAAAAGTTTTAATGCATGTTTAGTACACTTAACAAAATAAATGGTACGGCGCACCGCACAGACTTTCTCTCTCTTTCTATTAACTCGTAAGATTTCTGAACGGAATAATGTACATTGTATCATCACCACTCCACATAAGAACACGCATAAAATAATATACAATGATATAGAATTAATGAGAAAAGAGGCGCATCTTTGTCCACCTAAGAGATTTTAAAACAGTTTAATGTCTTCCAAAAGGGTCAACACTTCGTATTAAAATTTCGATTTCTGGTTAGAATTTTAACATTTTATAAGGTGTTGCAGATCTTCAAGTCATCGCAATGATATTTAATTATTCATTTATACATTTTGACCAATAACAAATGTAAATATTGACTATTGAGTCTAAAATGGAGATAGATCATTGCTGTGCAAACATTTCTCCTAAGAGCTTTAAGGAAAAATAACATACTTTTTTAGATACCTACTTATATTTAATTACTCTATGGCATTGGAGAATTATTGCGTTAAGACTTAAATAGTATATGTTTACAACTAAAGCTCACAAAATTGTATTAATATATTTGCAAATATCTCAGAAACTGTTGCTTTTATAAAAATATATGTCAAATAAAAGTTTTTTTATTTCTAATAGTCCTACAATTTTGCAATGATAAGTTTGTTTAGTTTCTCAAATAGTTGTGGAGATACGGAAATTAACGCTTCTGTAAAGTACCCTAAAAATCATTTTCATAGGATAATGAAAATAGCCAGTTTATTTATAATCTTAATCAACGCCTAGATACGAATTTTAATCAAAATCGTTTGAGCAGATTTTGAGAAAACCAAATTTTTCTCTTTTCGCCCTTCAGTAAACTACCCTTAATTTTAAGTTTTTACAGACACACAGACAGACGGCATTGCAAAGACTATTTTTTAGGGTTGTTGGGTCATGAGACGTCAACATCCATCAACATTTCAGGTTAGTTTTTTTTACGGTCGCAATACTTAAACTTTAATGTCCAAAAAGTTAAAAAAAATCATATAATATCGTATAGATTGAAAGTTATTGATTTATATAAAAATATGTTTCGGATAAAATATCTGTATATAAATATATATATACATATTTGTAATGCTAAGTAATTTCATATCTCAAATAGTTTCGGAGCTATTATTAAAAATGTTAATTGACGCCTCAGACCGGAGCCCTTAAAGCCATTTTGCCGAAATATTGAGGGTAGCCATTTTGTTTGGAATATTTATTAATGTTTATAAATGAAATTTAATCAAAATCGTTAAAGCCGATTTTGAGAAAATCGACTTTTTCTCTTTTTGCCCATCAGTAAACTACCCTTAATTTTAAGTTTTAATAGACACACAGACAGATGGCATTGCAAATACTATTTTTTAGGGTTCGCGGGTCATGAGACGTCGAAATCCATCAACATTTCAGGTTAGTTTTTTTTACGATCGCAATACTTAAGCTTTAATGTCCAAAAAGTTAAAAATTATATATATAATTGCGTATAGATTGAAAATTTTTGATTTTATAAAAATATGTTTCGAATAAAATATTTTTATTATAAATATATATACATATTTGTAATGCTAAGTAATTTCATATCTCAAATAGTTTCGGAGCTATTATAAAAAATGTTAATTTACGCATCAGACCGGAGCCCTTAAAGCCATTTTGCCGAAATATTGAGAGTAGCCATTTTGTTTGGAATATTTATTAATGTTCATAAATGAAATTTAATCAAAATCGTTAGAGCCGATTTTGAGAAAATCGACTTTTTACCTTTTTGCCCTTCAGTAAACTACCCTTAATTTTAGGGGTAGATATCCAATTCCAAAAACCCCTCGGGGCAACCCTATGAAAACCCTAGATATCAAGTTTCAGCTCAATCGGTAAAATAGTTTAGGCTCTAGTTGGAGGTACAGACAGACAGACAGACAGACGGAAATTCAAAAACCACTTTTTCGGATTCAGGGAGTCATGAAACGTCAAAATTCATCAAAATCTCGAGTTCGATTTTTTTGACGATCACCATACTTTCTCTACCTGTAAGATAGAGAGAAAGTAAAAATATTATTGATCATTTAGACATACTTTGAACATATTATTTCGAAAAAAAACCCATAAAATATATATTTTTAAGATCAAAAAAGCAAAAAAGCAAGGTTACCAATTAAATTAATATCATAGGCTACACAACTCATTGAATTGGTTAGCAAAAAATAAAATAACCTAATTGTAGCTCTTAGAAGTAAGTTATTTTTTCTTTGCAGAGTAAAGACTTAATTCTGACAAAATCCGATCTTTTAAGAGTAAAAGGTCCATTGCCTATTAATTTAACAGGACCATAGAAGATGTATTCCTTATCTACTTCCTGTATGTCATCATGAGATGGCCAGTTGAACTTTTCCAGATTTTCTTTGAGAAACTTAACCGTGCTGGTGTCTTCATTCAAAGAAGTTATGCGACCAAGATACCATGTGATATCATAAAAAACTGCAAAGTATTTCTCTACTTCCAAGGTGACCTCTCCTGTTTGTTTTCCATCCTCCCCTGATATCTGGGGAGGGAAAAAAAAGTTTCTTAATACCCCACAAAAATGTAATATTTGCTTATAGCTCAGAAATTATTGGTTTTATAAAAATATATTTCAAATGAAAGATTTTTAATTTTAATAGTGCTACAACTTTACTACGATAAGTTATTTTGTATCTCAAGTATTTGCGGAGAAATGATCAAAATTGGATTATTTCCCCTTTGTAAAGTACCCTCAAAGTCATTTTAATGATAACATAACAGCCATCTTGTTTATAATGATAAACAGTATCTAGATATAAAATTTAATCAAAATCATTATAGCGAAATTTGAGAAAATTAATTTTCTACCTTTTCGCCCTTCAGTAAATTACCCTTAACTTTAGGGTTGTATCACTAATTCAAAAAACCCTTCGGGGGACCTCATGGAAATTCTAGATACCAAGCTTTAGATCAATCGGTAAAATTGTTTAAATTCTAGACAAAGGTACAGACAGACAAATAGACAGACAGGCGGCTTTGCGCAAACAATATTTTTGGTTTCAGGGGCTCATGAAACGTCGACATTTACCAAAATCTCGAGTTCAATTTTACGGACGATAAAAATGCTTTCTCTCCGAGGTGTCAAGAGAAAGTACAAATATAGAGACAACATAAAAAAGGAAGATAATACATACGATTTAGTAATTGATTTTCAACTAAAACAGAACTTAATGAGATGAAAGCAATTATTTTAATATATTCAATCATCTCTCTAATATAAGGTTTACATTTATTATTTAAGATTCTTAAAACTGCTCATCGATTGTTTAATATAAATGGTATATATTTACATAAAAACATGTTTTTTAAATTATTTTATACTTAGCACTACATTTTTAGGTAAGATCGGAGATTGAACTGTAACTAGTGAAGTTTATTTTAGTAGGATTATAACATGAACCAGTTGATGTTTCAAAGATTTAACTTGAACTTGTTCACTATTTTAGGAACTTTCCTAGCACAGCCACAAATACCTATAAATTAAAACTATATTTTAGGATATTTCTGTGAGCCAGTCGACTAGGCAGTAGACCTAATACTAAAAGAAACTTTATAAAACCATGCAAGTTTGTCTCTACCAGATAAATCTTTCGTTTAAGATGAACAACGTGTTTAGTGGTTTCTGTTTGAGTGTTCATTCCCCAACCAAACCGACTCATATCTCTCCAAAGTGTGTCGGGAATGTACCGGCCACAGGAAGTGTTGACAAGTTATTTCTTCTGCCTCTTGCAGACTATTACTACACACACCGCGACAACTGAAATCATAAATTACAACCAAACACTCCGGGGTTTTTTTTTTGCTCCATCTTCTTCACCACATGGAGATTTTTTAATGTTCTTTTAGACTTGTTTTTACACTAACAAGGGTGTAATGACAAACAAAAAAAACTGTTCAAAAAAATTGAAGTAGAGGAAAACCAAGATGACGTGTGTTTTTTTATGCCAGGCTCTTGTAAAGTGATTGTTGTTCTGGACCTAGTTGAATCAGTTACCTTAGAGCACACTTCGGTGGCCGCAAGGTCTAAGGCGCTAATCTTGCAGTAGACTAGACTGCCGATGACGGGGAGATTGAGGTTCGAGACTCCATCGGGTTATTAAGGTATTTTCCAAAATGGTTTTCCACTCTCCCTAAACTCAAATGCAGGTACACCTCCTCTAAATATAACCTAAAACCAATGATGTAATTAGTACATAAGCGTATAGCCCGAATGGTTAGTAAGATGCAATGTTAAAACAAAAACTAAATCTTAGTTTACTGTGCCAAGGGATGAAAACTCCGACTATAACTACACCCTGATGTTTAATATCAACCACCAACATCGATTGAAAGTTACTAAAATTTGGCCTTGTAAAAATATTATGTTTTATTTGATTATTAATTATAAGATTAATATAAAAATATATTAAAAGCTTTCAATAATACTTCTTTATGAATAATTTTATAGATTAATTTTCTTTTTCTATTAATTAAAAGGGCTAACAATGTTAATATAATTTAGGATACTATTTTTCCACCATTGTGGTAACATGAGTTTCCAGTTTTCAAATAATGGTCTTCCTATGAAGATCAGACTGTAGAAGTCCGATACCTTTGCTTATTCGGTAACGTGTCTGGCTACTAAAATAAAGGCGAACTTACACATCTAAAATAACAACTAACCAAGGTATTAACACAAGAATGGAAGAAATAAATTACAATACAATTTTTCAAAAAGGGAGATAGACAGAATGTAATAACTATATAGCTATCTCACTACTATCAAAATGATATAAAGATGCATCTAACGTAATTTTAATGGGATTGAATTCATAGGCAGAGGAAATAATTGGATATCATCAGTATGGATTTCGATGAAATAGATTAAAATGGATCAGATTTTTACTATTTGGCAAATATTAGACAAAAAGTAGGAATACAACATGACGGTCCATCAATTATATATAGATTTTAAAAAGGCCTACGATTCAGTTAAAAGAAATAAATTATATGAAATTTCAGTAAGAGTAAGTTCGGGATACCCAAAATCTTGTTCAGCTAATTGAGGTATGTTTGACTGATAAGCGTGACAGGGTATGGGTTGGATGTCAATTATCAGATACTCTAGAAATACATCTTGAGCTGAAAGAAGGAGTTGTACTTTCCCCATTACTCTTTAATCTGGCCTTAAGAGTATGCTATTACGGCAATGCGAGAAAGTAGGTAAGGGTTGACATTAAACGATACAATGCAGTTATTGGGGTAAACATATGATTTAGCTTTGTTGAGCAAGAATAAGGAAGGTGTGGCAAGAAATGAAGATATTTTACTAGAGGATCGTAATGAAATAGGTTTAGAAGTGAACGCTGAAAAGACTAAGGGCCAGTTTCATAGTCAGACTTAGTGAGCCTAAAGTGCGGCGCTATACTAAATACAAGACGTCACCTACCTGAAATTGAATGGAATGGGCCAGTTTCATATGCGAAACTGGCCCATTCCATTCAATTTCAGGTAGGTGACGTCTTGTATTTAGTATAGCGCCGCACTTGAGGCGTACTAAATCTTACTATGAAACTGGCCTTAAGTATATGATTATACAGAGAACAGATTGGGGTCGAAAATGTAGAGATTACTGCGAATAACAAATCACTTAGCATGGTTAATCAATTTAAATATTTAGGAAAAAATTAACTTTCAATAAAGATATTAAATTGAAAACCAGGAAAAGAATATAGTTGGGAAACGCATGCTATTATTCGGTCAGTAAGTTGTTGACATCTCACCTGCTGTCAGAGAATATCAAACTCAGGATATAAAAAAACAATAATTTCACCGGTTGTTCGCTATGGGTGTGAAACGTGGTTTATCACCTTAAGGGAAAAAATAAATTAGGGTTTTCGAAAACAAGAGTTTTAGGAAGATATTTGGTCCAAAAAGGGGTGAGGCTACTGGGAATGATGAGTTACAGATCCCGTACTAATCACAAGGCATTTTTAGGATAATCAAGTTTCGTAGATTGTGTGTGGGCCGTACATGCAGCGCTCATGGGAGATTCTAGAACCATGTTCAGGTTACTGACTGACACACTCAATTGTAAGAGACAACTGGGAGGATAACATTAGAATGGACCTGAGAGAGATAGGGTATAGTGAGGTGGACTGGATGGAACTAACTCAAGATAGGGATAGGGTGTAATGAAGTGGACTGGATATAACTGCCTTAAGATAGGAATATAATTTAGTGAGGTGGACTGGATAGAATTGCTTCAAGTTAGGGAAATGTTATAATGAGGTGGACTGGGTAGAACCGGCTCAAGATAGGGAAAGATGGTGTTCTTTTGAAAGTGTGGCAGTTAACTTTCAAGTTCTTAATACTATATAATAAGTAAGAGTAACTTAAGTTAGTAACTAAACCAAGTAGCTAAACTTAGTGCTTTAAGTGTTCAGAATATGTATACATACATTTTAGCTTTATTGTTTGGTTGACATTAATCAAACTGGCGCAACGTATAACTATTCGTTCATTACTGAACTTTTAATAATCTTTTCTTTTACTTTATTTCTCGAGAGTAAGTTAATCGTAGATCCTGTGTGTTATTCAAACCCCTCGATTCCCATGACAGCCATGGTATTCCATAAACATGGTCTTTCTTGATATTCTTGTACAAATATTAACGTTGTTTCTTTATTCCAACTGGATGACATTGTTTTAAGGTCGTTTGATAGTAACTGTAGCATACCTATTATTATAATTAAATAATTAGATCACTTGAATCTCAATTGCACTTAATACTAATAGCTAATTCGTACGAGTACATAATTACATGATACACAGAATACTGTTGTCCCAGATAATAGTGTCTGACCAAGTGGTATATTATTTCACCACAGCGTAATGCTAATACAACATACATGGCATGAACGGTCACTATTATGATCAATATGTTACACATCTCCCAACTAAGATACAAAACAATATAATAGTGGGACATAAAATAACGTCCATTTATAAGTTCAATCTCTCAATTGGTTTAATGCACATCCTGGTACGGTTGTTCACATTTAAACTTAAACCCCACACATTTTTACCAGCGCCACCACTCTCCTTCCGTCTTCCGTCTCCGTGCATACCATTCTGGTTAATGGTTCCTCTCCTCTGAAGGTGATAACTTATCTTCTAACTGAAGACCTCAGCCTTCATGATTAGTTTCTTTTCTTGCTGATAATTCTGCGGCGTCACCTACATTTGACCTCAGTGTTTCCATATTTGAACTTAGGCCTATAGTTATGTTTTTTTGTTCTCTTGACGGAGTCCACTTTGGAAATGTACATGCCTGTTCAATTTGTGATAATTTCTTAAGGTATAAATCACCCGCCTTAAGCAACTGATCTGTATGCCTTTTCCATTTCATGGCATGATTACTGTCCAGCTGAAATAAATAGGTCTTATTAAACCAGCAACTTATCGATGCTGGCCGACTGCCATCCTGACTTCATAGGGTTCTTGTAGTCTCTTGCTAATATTCTCTCTCCTTTTTAGAAAGAGATGTCTCAATGACCTTGGAAATACTTGACCTGCATCTGTCTCTATTTAATTTAATTTTAGCACCGCGTCTTACTACCCGTTCGGGTTATACGCTTTAGTACTAATTACACTAATGTATTAGGAATTGTGAAGGTTAAATTTAGAGGAAGTGAACCCGAATTTGCGTGGAGGGAGAGTGGAAAACCATTAAGGAAAAACCACCCCCAGTTCACCCGACCGAGATTCGAACCTCGATCTCCCCGTCCTCGGTGATCTGGCTCAACACGACTGGCGCGTTAGCCAACTACGCCACCGAGGCGGGTAACTCTGTCTCTATTCTTCAGTTTTTGATTTCCTCAATAAGTACAAACAGCTATGCAGGCTCCTTCCTATAAACCTCATTGCTGGTGACTCCCTTGTAGTTAAATGGGTGCGTTCCTGTAGGCAAATAAGCATCGACAAAATAAGGTCGATATACTATCTTTATCATTCTTCGGATCCTACATCACTTTGTCAATCCCTTTCTTGAAAGATTTAACTACATTTTCTACTAAACCAGTTGTCTGTGGATGATAAGGTGGTGAGGAAGTATGCTTAAAACTATTCTTTTTGAAGAACCTTTCAAACTCCTCTGAAACCATCTGCGATCTGTTATCTGAGATTAAAGCCTTAGGTAGTCCAAATCTGGCGTAAATATCTATCAATTTATCTAAAGTGGCCTTGGAATCTATTTCATTACTGTCCATCTCTGTTACTTCTGGCCAACGTGCGCATGCGTCAATGAGTTTAAAAAAGCATCTTACCTATATAGGGTCAAAAAAAATGTTTACTCTTTCAAAAGGATGCTCTTCTTCTTCAAACTTTACTAAACTTGCCTCCTCAGGCAAACTCGCCTTTGATTGACACGGTAAACAGTCTTTTAAAAAATTCTCTATTTTCTTATCATTATTTGGCCACCAAAAGTATTGCCTAGCAATAGTTTTCATTCTAGCCATACTCAATTGTCCTTCGTGGATCTCTTCAAGAAGTTGATCTCTGAATTTTTCTGGTATAGTAATTTACCGATAAACCCACATAAGTAATCCATTGTATATGTAAATTTCCTCAGATTTCTGGTTAAATGTCTGTAGAATTCGCTCCATTTCGTTTGGCCACCAGGTAAATCATGATTAATACTGGGTATCACCTTAACTGTTGTATAATCTCTTCAGCTCCAAGCGGTAACATATCTTTAACGAAAAAATTAAAATAATCACCTCCCTCCTTGTCATCAGCCACTACCTTCCTTGGCAATCTGGAAATACCATCTGCTGCCTTGTTATTTATAGCTTTAATATACTGAAGCACATAAACAAAACCACTTAAAAATATAAAGAATCTTTGAAATCTACCTGCTGTCACTTAGAGTATTTCTTTATGGTCTCCAAAAATAGTCATTAAGGGCCTATGATCTGTACTTATGATAAATGTATGCCCAGCTAAATACTAATAACATTTACGCACGGACCAATAGATAGTCAAAGCTTCTTTATCCAAAACTGAATCTTTTTTATGACTTTTGCAGTACCCTTGAGGCATATGCTATCTGTATTTCCTGTTCCTCAGGCTCCACGTTCATTAAACTGCTCCGATTCTATATTTTGAAACACACACACCAACTTAATAACCATATTAGGATCAAAATTTGCCGAATTTCTGTCCAAAATCATTTCCTGGTTAACATTTACAAAAGCCTTTTCAAATGCTTCATTCTATCCAAACTGTTCTGCACATCGTATAAAGGCTTTAGCAAAATGGATAATCTATGTACAAATCTACCATAATAATTCACCATATTTGTGAAAGCCTTGACTTTCGTAATATATGTTGATGTCTTGGATTTTTTATCGCTGCTACCTTTTCGGGGTCCTTCCATAATTCTGAACTATCAATGATGTGGCCCAGGTATTTGATTTCACTTTGAAATCTTGCATTTATCTAAACTCAATTTAAATCCCGCTTTCTCTAACATATTAAGGATTGTCTTCAGGTTTGCCAAATGCTCCTTGTTATTCTTACCCATAACCACTAAATCATCCAAAACATTGATGATTCCTGGTATTTCTAACAAAACCTTTTCAACCCCTTTCTGAAAAATGGCACAAGCTTTCTTGATCCCAAATGGTGGCCTTTTTACAAGGTTTATACATTTGTGTGTATAACACGCTAACAGGAATCATGTCTCCTCTGAAACCTCAAGTTGATTGTAGTTGGCTGAAATATCCAACGTAATAAAGTTTTCTCCTCCACTGAGTGCGGCAAACAGTTCTTACATTTGTGATAGTGGGTGCTTGACATACATACATACATACATACATTTTCGCTGATCTTTATCTCTCGGTATTTAATTTCAACCCAAACGTATATTATTTCCCTTCACATTAAGATGAGAACTGTAAAACGATCCCTCTACCAGCTCTATGTCTATTTGTTGCACCAAACCACTCAAGTAATAATTATTGAAGTGTTATTATTTTTAACCCAAGATAAATAATTTATATATCGATGCAACTAAACACAAATCATGGCTTCCATGGTGATGTAAGCAAAGAATGATTGCACAGATGAGCGACTGCTTATATTTTTGCTGACATCTTTGACCTTTATTTTATTCTTTAAAATGAGTGTTCATTCGACAAAATCTTTTGAACCATTTTTCTAGTAATTTCAACCACCGGAAAAGAGCTTATCAAATCATGCATAATACCAGAGGAAAATACTTAAAGACAAAGAAGTGAAAGGATAAAAACCAACAATGCAAAAAAATATATTATTAACATTATAATATAGGTTTGTTTGATATACATACAAATTAATAATTTCTGTATTATTTATATTTGTTGCATCATAACACTAAATTAAGTGTTGAGATGGTATTTCTTGTAAGCAGAGAGAAATATTTTATTCACTTATATATATAGGCCTATACAAATCAGGGTCCCATGGTGATGTAAACAATGAATGAGAAGCTGAACATTATCTGAGAAAATCATTTTCTCGTTGCAAACTACTATTTATACCGACATCCTGGACCACAAACCTTTAAAATGAAAGGTCACTTTTCAAAATCTGTTCAGCCATTTTCTCGTAGTTTCTAAAACCAGAAACGGGCTCAGCATAGTATATATAGGATAACTGTATTATTACTAAAGCTATGTAAAAATACGATAACCAACATTTAAAATACAAATAAAATTATAAATCAACGATGAAATTTATAAATGATAAAGGTGCTTGTTTTAAGAAGTAAAGATGAATATTCGACTGCCTCTTGTTTTAAGGGACATGTAAGCCTTACTCGCATCAGGGGCCACACGGTCTAAGTCGTCACTATCATAATATACTGTATTGTTGGTAGTGGGAGGGATTGTAGTTTGATTCACGGTCAAGTGTAATGAAGAATTATTTTCTAAATGGCTTTTTATCCTCTTTCCAAGCAAATGAGGCTACATTTCCTTTAACGTAAACCAGCCTACTTACTCTCCCTTTAGTGTATTTACACTGATTGCCCAAACATATTTATATAAAGATACATTTAAAACATATCGTTATCTTTTGTGGGGACTAAATTATATATTTTTGGATTGCTGGAATTTTGGAAAATGTTTTACCACTTGTTGTCGTAAGTCGTAAATAAAGTATTTTTCTTGTAGTAGTCAACTTTGAATGTTACTAGTAAAAATGTATACTATAAAATCAAAGTTTGAAATTATATTTTATTTCATGAAATACCATTTAAAGACGATCAAAATGTTAAAAAAATACTTTTTGCTGTAAAGTGATCAAATTACTCAGATTACTTACAAATTACTTAAATTACACTAAGCTATATTGTTTTTACTTAACTTCAGCTACGTTTGTATAAAACTTATTTTTTTTATCCTTTTATAACCTCAACAAGTTTCACATGGACGATAATTGATCTAATATGAAATATTTAATCTAAAACAACTATAATGTCTTCTTATGTGTATCCACCAAACTATCTGTTTATCTTGTAGCCTAGAACTAGAATGTTGAGTCTAGGTCTAGAATACTGAGTCAAGTGTTTGAATGGGAGGAACGTTTACTCCAGCCTGTTCTGTTGCTGATGGACGGATATAGGTTTGAATCCCAGATAATTGTTCTAAAGTTGGCCTTACCTAAATTATTTCCCATCCCCCTCCATGAAAATGTTGGTATAGTTCTTCTAGTGGTTTTTTATTCCCGTTTCCCTTAATCATCATTGTAATTAAATGTGATTATCCCTTACAGGTAGTAAGACATGGCGTAAACATAATATAATAGCATAAATATGCTTTTACACTTTTGTAATCTCTGTTATGCTTATAGCTCGATTATGAAAACTCTCTGGTTTAGGATATTTACCTTGACTCTATAGGCTGGGTTACACGATCACACGATTTACAAACTAATCTAGCATTGGATATTGATTGATAGGACATTTAGTGTGGGGGTAGTATAGAAAAACATTTTTAATGATTGATTTCAGCACCGCTTAAATCCAACCCCTTGGCTCAGGTGGTAGCCTGTCCATCTACTGAGCTATGTGTCACAGATTCGATTACAGGCATGGCCGAAAAATGTATCATTTGTGAAAATTGAGGTTTCCCCTTTCATGGGGATGATTTGATGGTCGGGGTAGTGGGTGTTGTGTCTGTTATAGATTTAAGATAGTTTATAAATCGTGTGCTGATATAATCAGTCAGTTGACCGGCCCCGTGGTGTAGTGGTCAGTGCACCTGGCTACGAGCTTAAGGATCCAGGGTTCGAGTCCCAGTTGGTAATTAGGGTATTTTTCCTTAAGGGGAATAATTCCAACGGTGATCAGTGTTTTGATAGTTAGGTTTAAGCTAGGTTAAACTTTCACCGGTTGCACACCTTCTAATAACTATCATCACATAATCTCATTGAGGGTACAACTTGTAGACAACCCCATAGATATATCCTGAGCAAGACTCTGTGCGACCAGAGTGGCTAATAGTCAACACACAGGCGACCGAACTGGATCTCATGTCACTCCATTATTATTATTATTATTATTATTATTATTAGCACCGCATCTTACTACCCGTTCGGGTTATACGCACTTACGCTAATGTGCAAAGGTAGGATGATTGTGAGATGAAATGGAGGACCTACAGTTTAACGTGGGATCCGAACCACGGTGGAGGCCTGGCATTCCACACATTCACAAGTTGTGATTAATACACGTCTTGTCGGAGGTGAAGGAAGGGTTTGGCAATCAGATAAATCCGTGCCGGGACCGAGGATTGAACCCCGGACCCCCAGCACAGAAGTCTGACACCTTACCCCTAGACCGCCAGGTCACCCCATGTCACTCCAGGTCACTGTGCAACTGGGTACAGTGAGCTCAGTTGTTTTCTCCGTGAGATGTGCTCGTGTGCTACAGGGTAGAGTGTGCTCAGTTGTTTTCTCCGTGAGATGTGCTCGTGTGCTACAGGGGTAGAGTGTGCTCCAGTTGTTTTCCGTGAGATGTGCTCGTGTGCTAAGGGTAAGTGGGCTCAGTTGTTTTCTCCGGTAGATGTGCTCGTGTGCAACTGGTAGAGTGTGCTCGTTGTTTTCTCGTGAGATGTGCTCGTGTGTACAGGTAGGTGGGCTCAGTTGTTTTCTCCGTGAGATGTGCTCGTGTGCAACTGGGTACAGTGAGCTCAGTTGTTTTCTCCGTGAGATGTGCTCGTGTGCAACTGGGTACAGTGGAGCTCAGTTGTTTTCTCCGTGAGATGTGCTCGTGTGCAACTGGGTAGAGTGGGCTCAGTTGTTTTCTCCGTGAGATGTGCTCGTGTGCAACTGGGTACAGTGAGCTCAGTTGTTTTCTCCGTGAGATGTGCTCGTGTGCAACTGGGTAGAGTGGGCTCAGTTGTTTTCTCCGTGAGATGTGCTCGTGTGCAACTGGGTAGAGTGGGCTCAGTTGTTTTCTCCGTGAGATGTGCTCGTGTGCAACTGGGTAGAGTGGGCTCAGTTGTTTTCTCCGTGAGATGTGCTCGTGTGCAACTGGGTAGAGTGGGCTCAGTTGTTTTCTCCGTGAGATGTGCTCGTGTGCAACTGGGTAGAGTGATCCCAGCTGCTGTCTCATTCATTCCTAGACTACATTGTGTTGTCGCGGCCATTTATCATATCATGGCTCGTGATGGATGGCCACAAACAGCGCTCCGCCACTTCTACTTGGGGCCCAATGAGGGGGAAAAAACTCAAAGACGGTGCGGACAAATATCACAACTTTACACGTCATTATAAAACTGACAAATGGGATCCTTTTTCAAATGTTGACTTCATTAAGACCAACAGGAATTCACACACAAAAAAAAATCCCGTTAAAACGATCATATATTATATGTTTCTAGATAAAGAAATTATATTAGAAAATTATTAAAATGGTTATGTAAAGATATTTTTAGTTTTTAGAGGTATTTTTTTTAAACCAGCGCTTCTCAAATATGTTCACCTCACGCCCCCATTTTTATAATTTAGTAAACCTCACGCCTCCCCTTAATTGCTTTAAAAATAATTAAACACCAAATCAAAAGTATCTACCTTTAAACCTAAAAAACTTTATTTTTCCAATTTATAAACATTCAATAAAGATTATTTTTACCAATATATTCATACAAGTTTAACTGCACCTAAGATAAACACAGATAAAATATTTCATCACAAAATAAATAATAATATAACAACTAATCTTACACTTAAAATTTAAACGGATTTTCTTAAATTTGTATCCATAAGTGGAGAAATCCAATCTGTGAAAGACTAAATTGCACAGCGCCGTTGATTTTTGTCATCTAATGTGTTCCTGTGTTTAAATTTTATCTTAAGAAAGGTTAAAATAATTATTTCATATAGGCCTACGTACGTGAATGAAAACAGGAGCATCATGAGTTGACTTCTTGTAATATTTTGCAGTAAAGTGGAAGATATTACTATCTAAAATCCCTCCTCCCACAATGATACCTACTCATGACATCTACAGTAGCCACATGACTTCTTTGGTGCTGACTGACAGCTCACAGCTGACAGCTGACGGCTTTGAAAAGTTACCAGACCAAATTATGTATCCCTACGCCGAACCATATGATCTGCAAAAACATGTGTTTAGCAGCTGTCACTTCTGACAGTCAACAATTTAGGTATATACCTAACTGTTGACTGTCAGAAGTGACAGCTGTGAGCTGTCAATCAGCACCAAAGAAGCCACGGGGCTACTGTACGTAACAACAATAAAGCTAAGAAATGACTTTGGCTATCTTCAAACAAATTAAAAATGTAATGCTCTTATCGTTACTACAACCTTAACATTTCTCTTTGTATTTCAAGTTGAAATATCTCCTGTAACTTGGATATGAAGTGGTTATCTCTCCTTGGTGGGCAAGCTAGACAGAAAACAAAACACAGCACTATATTCAATAGCGCATTATATTTATAGAGAAAAATCAATGTTCACATGGTTTAAGTCATCAGTCTCCCTATATATTATGTCACATTTACCAAATACGCCTTAAATTACTCGATCATTTGCTTAGAAACTTTAAATTCAAATCCACTTGAGATGAGATCTTAAAAACGACAAATCTTTAGAGTAGCCACTGTTTTGAAACGGACAGCCAGATTAAAAACTATGTACCGTTCAAAGCATGTCCTTGCCACATCTAGTTGATTTGGTATTTGAGTCAACATCCGCACAGGCAGACAAAATGCCAAATGATAAGTTAAGACACGGCCTCACTACGCTTGGTCAATAGATAAGGTTTTCGAAACTTAAGCTGAGAAATGTTAAAAAAAATTATTTACCTTTGACTGGTATTTTTATTTTATTATTCGTTTTCCTTTTTCTAATGGTACAAGCTAAAGAGTTATCCTGACTGCACTTTCAGTGTAATATTACTTGCATCAGGCTACATCATTAATTTGTAACTATGTCAATGACTTGTAGGACATTTCAGTTTTTCCAGTCCTATAGATTGGGGTATAGTTATATGAGGTATATGGTATAGGTATAGGAATGAGGTAATTGTATAGTGATGAGGTGATAGTAGATAATAGATGTAGGGTGATAGTGAGTTGAGGGTGTAGTTGAGTGATAGTGAGTATGATGTGTGTTGAGTTGAGTATGAGGTGGTAATTGATGTATTGAGGTGATAGTGAGATGTGATATGATAGTGATAGTGAGTATATGGTATAGTGGTATGAGGAGATAGTAGTTTGATGGTGATAGATGAGTATGTAGGTAATAGTGATGTGAGGGTGAATATTGAGTATTGAGAGGTGTAGTGAGTTATGATGGGTGATGGAGAGTATGATGGTGATAGTGATGGATATAGTATATGTGAATGAGTGGTATGATGATAGTATGAGTGATAGTTAGTATGAGGTGATAGTGAGTATGATGGTGGTAGTGAGTATGAGTATGTGGTATGATAGTGATGTAGTTGAGGGTGATAGTGAGTATGAGGGTGATAGTAGTATGAGGTGATAGTTAGTATGAAGGTGATAGTGAGTATGATGGTGATAGTGAGTATGATGGTGATAGTGAGTATGATGGTGATAGTGAGTATGATGGTGATAGTGAGTATGATGGTGATAGTGAGTATGAAGGTGATAGTGAGTATGATGGTGATAGTGAGTATGATGGTGATAGTGAGTATGTGTATAGTGTATGAAGTGTAGTAGTATAGAGGTGATAGTGAGTATGAGGGTGATAGTGAGTATGAGGTGATAGTGAGTATGATGGTGATAGTTAGTATGATGGTGATAGTGAGTATGATGGTGATAGTGAGTATGAGGTGTAGTGAGTATGAGGTGATAGTGAGTATGATGGTGATAGTGAGTATGAGGTGATAGTGAGTATGATGGTGATAGTGAGTATGATGGTGATAGTGAGTATGATGGTGATAGTAGTAGATATGAATGTGGTGATAGTGAGTATGATGGTGATAGTGAGTATGAGGATGATAGTTAGTATGATGGTGATAGTGAGTATGATGGTGATAGTGAGTATGATGGTGATAGTGAGTATGATGGTGTAGTGAGTATGATGGTGATAGTGAGTATGATGGGTGATAGTGAGTATGATGGTGATAGTGAGTATGAGGGTGATAGTGAGTATGAGGTGATAGTGAGTATGATGGTGTGATAGTGAGTATGAGGTGATAGTGAGTATGAGGGTGATAGTGAGTATGATGGTGATAGTGAGTATGATGGTGTAGTGAGTATGAGGGTGATAGTGAGTATGAGGTGATAGTGAGTATGAGGTGATAGTGAGTATGATGGTGATAGTGAGTATGAAGGTGATAGTGAGTATGATGGTGATAGTGAGTATGATGGTGATAGTGAGTATGATGGTGATAGTGAGTATGAGTGTTGTATGATGGTGATAGTGAGTATGAGGGTGATAGTGAGTATGATGGTGATAGTGAGTATGATGGTGATAGTGAGTATGATGGTGATAGTGAGTATGATGGTGATAGTGAGTATGATGGTGATAGTGAGTATGAGGTGATAGTGAGTATGATGGTGATAGTGAGTATGATGGTGATAGTGAGTATGATGGTGATAGTTGAGTATTGATGGGTGATAGTGAGTATGATGGTGTAGTGAGTATGAGGGTGATAGTGAGTATGAGGGTGATAGTGAGTATGAGGGTGATAGTTAGTATGAAGGTGATAGTGAGTATGATGGTGATAGTGAGTATGATGGTGATAGTGAGTATGAGGGTTATAGTGAGTATGAAGGTGGTAGTGAGTATGAGGGTGATAGTGAGTATGAGGGTGATAGTAAGTATGAGGGTGATAGTTAGTATGAAGGTGATAGTGAGTATGATGGTGATAGTGAGTATGATGGTGATAGTGAGTATGATGGTGGTAGTGAGTATGATGGTGATAGTGAGTATGATGGTGATAGTGAGTATGAAGGTGATAGTGAGTATGATGGTGATAGTGAGTATGATGGTGATAGTGAGTATGATGGTGATAGTGAGTATGATGGTGATAGTGAGTATGATGGTGGTAGTGAGTATGAGGGTGATAGTGAGTATGAAGGTGGTAGTGAGTATGAGGGTGATAGTGAGTATGAAGGTGGTAGTGAGTATGAGGGTGATAGTGAGTATGAAGGTGATAGTGAGTATGATGGTGATAGTGAGTATGAAGGTGGTAGTGAGTATGAGGGTGATAGTGAGTATGAAGGTGGTAGTGAGTTTGAGGGTGATAGTGAGTATGAAGGTGATAGTGAGTATGAGGGTGATAGTGAGTATGAAGGTGGTAGTGAGTATGAGGGTGATAGTGAGTATGAAGGTGGTAGTGAGTTTGAGGGTGATAGTGAGTATGAAGGTGTAGAACATGTGGAAACACAATCCAACTTAAGCCTAGCTAACCAAACCTTGGTGACCGTTGGGACAATTCTCCTTTCGGGAAACATATCAAAGGTATCAGCAGGGAATCTAACCAGGGACCCATAGGTTCATAGACTGGTGCACTGACCCCTACACTATGGGGCCGGTTACCTTTCAGGGGGAAAGTACATTTCATCCCTCTTTACACTGACACTCATTTTATTGTAATGCTTGAGATTCGAGAAAATGAGTATATTCCATCATGTTTAAAATCTACATCAAACGTGAGAGAAAGTATTCTTTTGAATTCAAATACTGGATTAAAGATATTTTGTTGAGATGAGTTTGTTTGATCTCTTCAATATAACTTCATCAGGGAGTGTAATTCATCCTGTACCTCAATCAAACCGCCGGTTGTGAAGCGCTGTGTCGGTAAATCCTTTAATCATCTCTTCTCTGAATGATTCCTTAATGAGCCCAGTTATGTGTGGCCTCACTTGGAATACATTTGGAAAAGTTGGGGTTCAAAGGACACAGGACTATGTTGTGTCCTTTTGTTCGTTGAGCCCTAATGAAGCTCTTCTGGCTTGGTGGACCGCACTGGTGTCATGAGAGTTGTCGACTTTACAGGGGTATCTCGTGAAGGTGCAGATAATATATTATGGATTCTTTTATATAGGTCTTTGGTGTAACATCTAGTGCAATCTCAATTTAAAAGGGCTCCATAAAAAAATTTATATTAGTTTATAGCTCAGAAATATTGCTTTTATAAAAATATATTTGAAATAAAAGATTCTTATTTTTAATATTGATACATAGCCTATATACAATCATAAGTGTATTTATATCTCAAATAATTGCGGAGATATGATCAAAATTAAACATTTATTCTTATGTCAAGAACACTCAAGTTCTTTTCATCTAAAAATGAAAATCGTCATTTTGTTTATTGTGCTAAATATTGTCTTGATACAAAGTTTAATCTAAATCGTTGGATGAAATTTTGAAAAGATAGATTTTCTCTCTTTTGCACTTCAGTAAACTACCCTTCATTTTTGGGTTGGATATGAAACGTCTGCACTTATCAAAAACTCGAGTTCAAATTTTTTACGATTATTTTTCTATTGTAAGGGCAAGATAAAGTAATAAATAGTATAAAAGTATACATCTATTTAGGCTTCCCTTACTAGATTTATCATTTTCTTAAATTGTTATTTATAAAAATGGCTATTGTTATGTTCATTAGCTTATTGCCTTATAATAGAATGAGTGACTTGACATAAGGACTAATACTGTTATTATTATTATTATTATTATTATTATTATGTGTTTTGTCATACGACACGCCTATTCCTTTTGTCAGCGAATTTAGGCCACACATGCCATACAGAATAAGTAACATTGCTGGTGGTGACCTGGTGGTCTAGGGGTAAGGTGTCAGACTTCTGTGCTGGGGCTCTGGGGTTCAATCCTCAGTCCCGGCACAGATTTATCTGATTGCCAAACCCTTCCTTCACCTCTGACAAGACGTGTATCAATCACAACTTTTGAATGTGAGGAATGCCAGGCCTCCACCGTGGTTCGGATTCCACGTTAAAACTGTAGGTCCTCCATTTCATCCCATAATCACCCTACCATTACACATTAGCGTAAGTGCGTATAACCCGAACGGGTATTAAGACGCGGTGCCAATAATAATAATAATAATATATAATAATAATAATAAATAATAATAATAATAATAATAATATTAATAATAATATAATAATAATAATAATATAATAATAATAATAATAATAATAATAATAATAAACATTGCTGGTAGTACAGTAAGAGAGGACTATACAGAATAAGTAACATTGCTGGTAGTACAGTAAGAGAGGACTATACAGAATAAATAACATTGCTGGTAGTACAGTAAGAGAGGACTATACAGAATAAGTAACATTGCTGGTAGTACAGTAAGAGAGGACTATACAGAATAAATAAACATTGCTGGTAGTACAGTAAGAGAGGACTATACAGAATAAGTAACATTGCTGGTAGTACAGTAAGAGAGGACTATACAGAATAAGTAACATTGCTTGTAGTACAGTAGAGAGGACTATACAGAATAAGTAACATTGCTGGTAGTACAGTAAGAGAGGACTATACAGAATAAGTAACATTGCTGGTAGTACAGTAAGAGAGGACTATACAGAATAAGTAACAATGCTGGTGGTGCAGAAAGAGAGGACTATACAGAATAAGTAACATTGCTGGTGGTGCAGAAAGAGAGGACTATACAGAATAAGTAACAATGCTGGTAGTACAGTAAGAGAGGACTATACAGAATAAGTAACATTGCTGGTAGTACAGTAAGAGAGGACTATACAGAATAAGTAACATTGCTTGTAGTATAGTAATGTTGGGTGCAAGGATACGATTAACTCACATGAATGTTAGGTTAATTATTTGAAGGCCATGTTGTGAGGGCAAGTAGGATCATTGTTTAATTTGTGTATTTTAACACTTTATACATTATTTAATTGTTTAGTACCTGCGTTGGCAGTCGCATTCTTTAGGTCTTTAATGCGTTAAACTCGAAATAAATATCTTGAATAATGTTGAGGGGGTGGTCAGTTTTCTAGTCCAGGCTGGGTGTACTGAAAGTTGGTGATTATAAATGATTACCAAATCTCTTTCCACGTGAATGCTGGTATATTTAATATAAATTACACCTTTTTAAAGTAAACATTAGTTTATCACGGATGCTGAGTAAGACACGGTGCATTGTAGATAAAAATGGTATTTTGGGGTTTTGAGTTTTGAATTTGTTTAGGTTTTTTATCACCGAATATTACTACCGGTTCGAGTTATACGCTTATGTATCAATTACTTTAATGTGTTTAGGGATTAGGAAGGTTATATTTAGAGGAAGTGTAACCGTACTCGCATGGATGGAGATTGGAAAACTATTTTTGAAATTCACCCTCAGTACACCTGACCAAGATTCGAACCTTGATCTCCCCGTCATCGGCAGTCTAGTCTACTGTGAGAGTAGCGCGTTAGACTATTTAGTCACCAAAGCGGATAAATAGTTTATTCTATAAACTCTATCCCAAAATAGTTTATTTCTTTTGTACAAATATATTCGAAAGTATAAAATAAAGTTTCAAAGCTTTGTAATTTATCAGTTTAACATATTTTCTATTTTACCCTCTATTTACCATCTACACTTCACAAATCCGTAATAAAGTCAGTTTGGTAAATAGAACATGTTGATGTTGATAAAATGGCACTACTTTAATCGTGAGAAAATACCCCCTTTGCGAGAGTTGTTCGCAACACACTGTGTCGTAATATATTGACAAAAAAAAAATTAGACGCAAGATATCCGAAGTGAATGTGTTGACTGTGAAGTTTAAACAAACCAAGGGCGCAATCAAATTGTAAATTCCCGTTTGATAGTGTGTCGTGATGTGACAAAGCCCTTGCATGTGTCAACAGCCTTTCATCCTCCACGCCGACATTAACATACATTGACAGGACGGGAGCGGTGAGCTGGAAGAACAGGGGAATCATTCGGGTCACGAGCGCATTGCTATCCTGGAGGAACTGTCTAGAACATCAAGCGGGATTGATTGTAATGACTGATAATCAGGGTCCAGATTGTGATGACATGTCATCTTTTTATTGTTTCGTTACAGTGCTCATAACTACATTAACTCTGTTTATGATACTCTCACTAAATAAATGTATATTTTATACCTCATTTTTGGGTCATTTTTTGTCATTTTGTCATTTTAGGTAAGATTTTCTAGGTTTCCGTCATTTAAAAGTTATTTTTAGGCATTTATGGGAATTTTTGAGTTTCGGATATTTTTTAGCGATTTTAAGGAATTTATGTTTATTAAGTATATTTTATAATTCTATCGATATTTTATAAATGCATGATTCTTTCAACCCACTGCTGTCAGAATGAGAAGATAACGTTGGCAATCAACTTTTTATCCTCTTTGTTTGTTTAATTCTAAAATACACATTCCTGAAAAGATTGCAACTAGGCTTAGAGGGTTGCGTTACTTCTGAGGTGGATATTTGTAAATAACAGTCGTGTTGAGCTCGACCGCCGAGGACGGGGAGATCGAGGTTCGAATCTCGGTCGGGTGAACTGGGGGTGGTTTTTCCTAAATGGTTTTCCACTCTCCCTCCACGCAAATGCGGGTTCACTTCCTCTAAATTCAACCCTCCCAATTCCTAATCCATTAGAGTAATTAGTACTTAAGCGTATAACCCGAACGGGTAGTAAGACGCGGTGCTAAATATTATTATTATTATTATTATTATTATTATTATTTGTAAATAAATATAATATTTAGCAGAGCAAGAGTTCAGTTGTTAAATACTTTATTACATGAATAATCTTTAGTTTATATTTGCAAGTCACGTGTTTGATCTAGTCGAGTACATTTATTGTGAATCTTTGTTCATATTTCAAGACAATTTTTTGAAAATTTGGGAAGTCCCTTTTAAGAATTTTTAGGTCATTTTATAAGTCATTAAAATCCGATACCTGGTGATAATCTATATACCTGCTGATGCTTCACACCTATACCCCATCCACGATAGGAGAGATAATAAGTGCCACCAGAATGTCTTTTATTGCAGACATTGGCTCAAAGTCACTAGAGTAAACCTATTAGGATAAAAAATAAATTTCGCTAAGAAATACAATAAAATGGGTTATCAAACGATTTTAATATTTCTCAAGGGATTACTGTTTAGTTGGCTTATTCTTAACTTAATGAAGGAACCAAAAGATAAAAAATAAAAACACTATGTTTTTGGTTTCGAGGTTGTGGCAACAAGAGAAACTATAGTTCGTGAGAAAATAAATCACAAACTATTATATTAGTAATTGTATCTTATTATAACTGGCTAAAAAATTTTTTATAACTTATTAATAGAGCCATAAGAATATTAGCGCATGAACACAACCAAACAGCGTTTGTATGACGTCATTAACAGAACTAGTTTCAGCTGGTTCACCATCTTAATTTATACTGAGAACACACGTTTTTTAGAAGTTCTCATTTAAGCACATTTTTAAGTTACCACAAACACTACTTCCACAAAAAAGACATATCCAAACGGTTGTTTTCATATGTTTTGTGTCATTAACTTAAAAGCGGTTAAAGATAAAAATAATTAAGACAAATAATTGTACTTTGTGAAAGTTTTGACTGCTAAAAATAGTAATACTACACATATGGTCTTTCATATAATTTAGTTTCGCTAAAGTATACATATTCTTTAAATTTAAAAATGACACCGCGACACGGGAATCAAATCCGAGACCTTTGGCTTAGTAGGTATATGCTCTAACCACTGAGCTATCCAGGAGTCGTCCCTTGCTCAGGGTCATTCTTCAGTCATATTTTAAGGCAGAGCAGTGGCGTACTGAGACAAAGATCTCGGGTTCGATTCCCGTGTCCTGGTGTAGTTTTAACATTAAAGAATATGATATTTAGATGCGACTATAACCGTAATTAACAAATATTGTAGTTGATTATTTGGTCATAATAGATACATGGCAGTTTTTGTCGCCACCTCTCCTATCGTAGATAAGGCATACACATACTGGAGTTGTAGGTTGTGTGGAGTATTTATATTCAACGTATTGAGAGTAGGAGTGCATTGGCAATGACGTCCCAAAGAGCCTGCTTGTGGTTGTCGCGTGTGTTGGTAACGCCTAAAATAAACCTTAAGTGTTCGCTTCTGTCGGTGGGTCAAAGCCTCGATTCTAGCAACTGGAATTAATTATGAGGACTTTTATGAGCTATCACTTTTATTTTTCGTTCGTTCCTATTTCAGAACGAATAGTATGAAGGAATGTTGTTAGGTTAGGTTAGGTTAGGTTAATCATTGAACTGATACGTCTACTCTGTCGAGTGTAAAATGAAACAATAAATGGTACGGTGCACCGCACAGGCTTTTTTTTCTCATTGATCTTAAAATAGAGAAATTTACTAAAAACTCGTAATATTTGTGAAACAAAATAATATACAATGCTAAGAGAAACAACTCACCAAAGAGCATAAATGAAATAATATACAATGTTAGAGAAACATTGAGAAAATAGTAATAGCTCTATCCACTAAAGAGCATATCAATTTCAATTTAAAAGATCTCCATATAAAATATATATTAGTATATATCTCAGAGATTATTGGTTTTATAAAAATATATTTCAAAAACAAGATTTTAATTTTCAAGAGTATTACATATTCATAATAATCAGTATTTCATATTTAAAATAGTTATGGAGATATGATCAAAATTGAAAATTTCTGCTTATGTAAAGTAAACTCAAAGTCATTTTAATGTGAAAATTAACATTTTCAATTTGTTTATTATGTTAAACGATGTCTAAATACAAAGTTAATTAAAACTATTAGAGTGGATTTTGAAAAAGAATCTATTTTCTCTCGTTTTGTCGTTCAATAAACTACCCTGAATTTTAAGTCTATATATCAATTCCAAAAATCCCTAGGGGGGACCTTATGAAAACCCTAGATTTCAAGTTTTAGCCCAATCAGTAAAATGATTTCGGCTTGAGTATGAGATACAGACAGACAGACATACGGCATTGCGAAAATAACTTTTTCTGTTTCAGGGAATCATGAAACGTCGACATTTATTAAACTCTCAAGTTTGAATTTGTTATTATTACAATAATTTACCTCCGAAAGGTAGAAATAAAGTAAAAAATAAATGTTTGCGTAAGTTGAAATTTAAACAAATAAGAGGGATATTTTATATAAAGAGGGTGCAAACTCACAGCTATTTTTCCCAGAGCGCGAACACACAGGGTGCTTACACCTATGGGTGCAACCAAAACAGAGTCGGGTTGCCAATTGATCATCCAACTGTCTGTGAAAGCTTATATTATTATTATTATTATTATTATTCATGCACATGCCTTTAATAAAATTAAACAAGAGGGGGTTAACTTATTGTATTGAAGTTAGTTACACTGCATGCTGAAACGAAGTTCACGTTGAAGTAGATCCGCAGTGTTTTGAACGGTTGCTGTCAGTCATGCCAATTTATGAGCTGCGGAACTAGACCGCGGGAAAATCACACTTTGGCAAAGGTAAATTACCATCCTAACTAATAGAAATTAATTTTGTAAAGGTGGTAAACAGAAAATACTTTGGTTGTATAAATATATATAAATAGAAAAGAGATTAAAATAAAAAACCAAGAACTAAACAAAATTATAGAAGAGGAACGGAGAATTAGGGGTAAGTTGCCTTAATTGGACCATCGCCTACGTTGGGCCACCATTATAATTTGAGTTGTAGGGACAATGTGTCGAGTTTGGTTGGCAACATTGATCGTCTACACTGGAGGAAGGATGATGAAATGACTCACTTCGTTCCGGCGGCCATTAGTAGCAGTTTTACAGCTGGTGAAATTTTTTGTTAGTTTATAATAAAATATCTTAGCGACACTACAAAGGGCCCACATCCATTCTGCTGTAAGTAATAAATCATAACATTGTCTCCCTAGAAAGTACAATTGTTTAGCTACAATATGGTAACATCGTTTTTAATTTCTAGTCTAAAATTAAGGTTAGGCCACACATATTCAGTTATTTGGTAAACTTGCCTAGCTTGGACCACAACCCATTGCCTGTGATGAACCGGTCCATCGCAGGCAACTGTAAAGCAAATTAAAATAAAACTAAATTATTATTATATAAGGTATTATATATTATAAATTATCGATTAAATAAATACCTTATAATTGAAATACAACTTTTTCTCCTTTTAGGTCCCAGCTATGTCATTAAGACAATATGGGAACTGGTCTGAAAATGACCTCCTCATAGCTATCGCAGCATACAGGAATGGTGATTACGGTCCACACGAATGTAGCCGTGTTTATGGGGTGCCTAAAACTACTATCAAGAGACATTCTGAAAGCAAAAATGCTTTCGTAAATGAAGCCAAGTCACTGGGAATACAAGCAATTGAGCCCGACATGGAAAAAATACTTTCAGACCATATATATATTTTTTAAAAATTTTTTTGTTTGGTGATAACAGACATTCGTAAATTGGCGTTTGATGTCGCAAAGAAATATTTGCTCCCACACACATCCAACAAAGACAAAAAAAAATGACGGGAGAAAAATGTTTCTATGCACTTATGAGTCGAAATAAGAAGCTGTCTCTCCGTCAACCTGAAAATATGTCAATGGCAAGAGCACAAGATTTCAACAGGGACAATGTGTCCCATTTTTTGGACCATCTTGAGAAAACTATTGACGAATTTAATATTACGGCCGATAATATCTTTAGCGTAGATGAATCGAGATTCAGAAACGTCCCCAAAAAGTGGTTGCTCTAAAAGGTAAAAAACAACAGGGACCATAACAAGTGTAAAGCATGGTGTTAATACTACTATGGTGGTATGTGTTAGTGCTGCGGGAGTTTATATTCCTCCAATTATCATCTTTGTGAGAAAAAAGTGGAATGATGATCTCAAAATTGGTGCTCCTCCAGATATCATTGTTACGATTTAGGACACAGGCTACATTCACTCAGAATTGTTTGTAAAATGGCTCAGGCATTTTCACAGTCACATCAACTGCAACAAGGACAACCGAGTACTTTTCCTTCTCGATTGACATAGCACACAAAGCAACATTATGGCAGCTTGTGACTTTTCTCTAGAGAATGGTATTATACTATTGCAGCTCCCTGATCACACTACCCCATCGTTTACAACCTTTAGATGCTTCTTTATTTGGCCCTCTACAGACATATTTTATACAGGCACAAGAAACATTCCTTCATCTATACAAAGGTGATACAATCTTACAAACAAAGATTACTAAGCTGCTAAATGAAGCGTAAGGTATAGCAGCCACCATTGAAAACACTGAGAGTGCCTTCCGTGCCGCTGGCATTTGGCCTGTGAACAGGCATATTTTTAGAGATTCCAACTTTGCGCCATCTGACGCATTTTTGTGACAATTCAACTGGTACTTCGACCAACACACCCGCTGGTACGTCGACAATCACACCCACTGGTACGTCTACAATCACACCCCCATATAGTGATTTCAAGTGTGTTCTGCAAGATATATCACCATTGCCAAAACGAAATTCAATACCGAAACAACAAGGCCAGTAAAAATGAAACAGAGCACAGCTTATAATGTAGTGGTTATCTCAAGTAGCCCATAGAAATTGCAACTGGAGGAATCTAACAAATGCAAGAAAATAAAGGAGCAGAAAAAGTTAAGAAAGGAGTATTTCCAGACAAACAGAAAAGTGTTGTCAAAAAAATTGGTTTGGTGC
>JAVRXN010000004.1:65759021-65832983 GCA_033556935.1 Timema podura | reverse complement strand
CAATTTTTATTTTTATTATTTTCTGATTGTATAGTTGTAAAGAATATTATGGTAGACCTGTTTCTCAGTAACAGGATTAAGTATGAAGTATTATCTCCCCTTTATTTTCAATCACATTATACAATCATGGTAATTGTTTCTAAAACAAAACATTTGAAATATAAACACAGAAGATAATTTGGTTATGTGTATAGGCCTACTGGAATTTAATTGGCTAGATCTTCTACTCTTATTCTCATTGGCTGATACAAGGACCGTCTATTCTTAAGTCCATATATAGCGCATGGAAAGGTAAAGTTAAAGCAACTCTATGATTTGTGCACTATTTACTAAAATCTATTATAATATATTTAATCGTGTTGCGCACAATGTGTTAGACATTATTCACTATTAGTTATGAATTATGCACGGATATAAACACAACGTAGCCACAATATTGTGGGAATCTCTGAGTGTTCTAGTATTCAAAGATTCATCTGGTGTTATCGGTGCAATAGACTGTACCATTGTCTTCAGCAACAGCCAAATAACAAGAGTAAATAAAACACCCAATATATATCATTTCTACAGATAGTCGAATAATGTAGAACAGTGATACTCAACCAGGGACATGCGATATATATCCTAGGGGCTACGTAGAATAAAATAAATAGTACAACACAATCGCAAAAACTTTCTCATACTGTGTATTGTGGCTTCAAAGATAGTTTTTAAAAGTTGGTTTTCAGTAAACTTCCCATAAGTATGTTTTTCTCTTAAAAACAAACACATCATCTTGTTTATCACAATAATCATTCTTTATATATATATATATATATATTATAATGTAATATAGAGATATTTTACATTCTGTTAAAATATATTTAGCAAAATTTAAAATTTAAAATATAAATTACTTGTAACCTACGGTACCCTAAAACTATTTATTATTTGTAAAAATAAAAACATTTTCTTATTTTTCATGAGAAACTATTCTCAGATGCCCATTCCAGCAGCATTTTTCGTATCTTGATGCAAGTTCAGAATATATATTCATATTTCAAAATCCATTTGACCGTGTAATTGAGGATCTTCCACCTAACCTTCAATTGTAAGTGATTAATTTGCAGTGTTATGACATGCTTAAAGGCAAATTTCAAGAGAAGAATCTAACAGAATTCTATAAGTTTTTTCTAAACTATGGATATAGTTAATTTAGATAATATATTCGGGATTCTATGGGTGTATTTAGCAGCATCTACCTGTGCGAAGAAACATTTTCAAAGATGAAATAGAAAAAATCTCAATACAGGTCAACATTAACAGGTGAACATTTGCAATCAATTTTGATGATATGGAATGCTAACTTTGAACCCCAATTTGGTGAAATGCTATCTCAGAAAACGCAATTCCATTCGTCTCGTTAGTAGAACTTTATTTCAAATAAATTGTAGTTTTATTATTATTATTATTATTATTATTATTATTATTACTCACTCCTCCAACACATTTTTAGCTCCTTGTGGTATATATCAAGGATCTAACTTAGCTCCTCTTCTCTTTAATGTGTTCATTGATGATATTGGCAAATATTTAGCCTCATCTAGTTATTTACTCTTTGCGGATGATGTGAAATTAATTAAAATTATCACTTCAACTGCGGATTGTATGGACTTACAAAACGACATAAATGGTATTTTACGATGGTCTCTTGATAATAGGATGTCTATTAATAAATCTTAGATAAAATCTATATCTTTCAGTAGGAAAACTAATCCCATATTTTTTATTTATAATCTGGACAGTGATAACATAGTTAGTTCCTGGCCCTTTAAATGTTTGACTATTTTTGATGTTGGGATTTTTTGTAGAGCAGGGATCAACAGTTGGGGAATTTTAAATTCGTCTGTACACGTCTGTAGTTAAGGACTTTTATAATAGAAAGTAATGGGGTACAGGATAAGACTAGAATTTCCCAACTCCAGATCTCTAATGTCAAAAATTTCCCAACTTTCAAGTTTATAACCAACATTTGGGGGGGGGGGGGACACCCCCAACCCTCCTCACGGCACGACGACTCTGTCCTTCTTAGGAATTTCCTTTTCCACCGTCCCTAAGAAACTGCAACTAGGTTCGGGGAGATCTTTGTCCTGTTATCTACTGTTAGTTTTTAATGATCGTAAATACTAAAAAACACAATATGTATTGTACATTTATGCTTCAAAGTGCCACAAGGTACAAGCAACAATTATTTGAACAGGACCTGCGAACAAAGTAAGTTGTAACATTTTCAGTTTTATTCATTTTAATTTGTATTGTTTGTCGTGAGCTTATTAATTTTCCCTAGTGTACTTAGTGTAACCACAGTTTATCCACCTCAGGAATAATTATTTATTAATGTGCGTATAATAATTAGGGGTTGGCTGGGAGTGTGATCGCCACCCTCCAAGTTTTGGCCTGAGGGAGGCACATGAATGTGAAATATGAGGAAAGAGGATAAATTAAAACTTGAGGGGAATAATGAGGTCTCGTTATAGTCTAGGGTATTTTAGAACAATATGCGTCCTATTTTAGCCGGGACCACGTGAACATTACCTTCTTACCCCCTCCACTTGATAGAGCTGTCAAATACAACTGTTTTAAATAGAACTAGTAACCGGTCACGTGGTCTAATGATTAGGCTACAGGCCTAGGGGTCCAGGGATCAATTCCCAGCTGATTCCTCGGGTATTTTTTTCCAAAAGAAGAACTACCCCAAAGTTCGTCAGTGTTTGGTTGGTTAGGATTAGGTTAGGTTGTATTTCCACTGGTTCCACACCCTCATACTCACTATCAACCCTCATACTCACTATCACCCTCATACTCACTATCACCATCACACTCAATATCACCCTCACACTCACTATCACCCTCATACTCACTATCAACCCTCATACTCACTATCAACACTCATACTCACTATCACCCTCATACTCACTATCAACCCTCATACTCACTATCACCCTCATACTCACTATCAACACTCATACTCACTATCACCATCACACTCACTATCACCCTCATACTCACTATCACCATCACACTCACTATCACCATCACACTCACTATCACCCTCATACTCACTATCACCATCATACTCACTATCACCCTCATACTCACTATCAACCCTCATACTCACTATCACCCTCATACTCACTATCAACACTCATACTCACTATCACCATCACACTCAATATCACCCTCACACTCACTATCACCCTCATACTCACTATCAACCCTCATACTCACTATCAACCCTCATACTCACTATCACCCTCATACTCACTATCACCCTCATACTCACTATCAACACTCATACTCACTATCACCATCACACTCACTATCACCCTCATACTCACTATCACCATCACACTCAATATCACCCTCACACTCACTATCACCCTCATACTCACTATCACCCTCATACTCACTATCACCACCATACTCACTATCACCCTCACACTCACTATCACCCTCATACTCACTATCAACCCTCATACTCACTATCAACACTCATACTCACTATCACCTTCATACTCACTATCACCCTCATACTCACTATCACCCTCATACTCACTATCACCCTCATACTCACTATCAACCCTCATACTCACTATCAACACTCATACTCACTATCACCATCACACTCACTATCACCATCACACTCCTATCTCCTCACACTCCTATCTACCCTCATACTCACTCATCACCTCACTCATATATACATCAGGACATGGAAAGAGCCTCCAAGGAAAGGATGTACTATTAGTACATTCGGGCGTCCTCTGGGCAACGTTGTTTTAGTACTGGATAATCTTTACACGACTGGGCCACGAATGATGTCGCCCAGGTGCACAATATTATTTTTATTATTATTATTATTATTATTTTATTATTATTATTATTATTATTATATTATTATTATTATAGAACTAGTCCTAAAACATGTACATCTCATCTTGACTATTTATTCTTTTCACTGTGTGATATTTGAATGAAAATATACAATCAAACAATAACACATCACACATAAACTAACTAAAATTGGGAATATTATAGTAGATAAATTAACCAACTATGGCATGTATTTACTTCACGTATGATAACATGGTTTTACAACCCACACCCCATTCCTCCATAAGTTTTTTTATATCTTTAAAAAACAATTAGATACAATTGAATTAATATATTTAAAACAGTTATAATATAGTGAAGCATGACAAAATAATACAAAGTTAAATGAATAAAATAGAGTAAGTAGATTTTAAGACCCTTTCCCCATGTGTGAATTATATAACACAGTAAGATTGTTTTGATGACTAACTAATATATAATACATAATTGTACTTGCATGACAACTTTATTTTTATCACTAATCTTCTAAAAACAAACTCTAGCTTTTATTTGTAGCCACTTCTTAATACCCACTCGGATAGAACGCTTATGAACTAATTAAGATAGGGATGAGCAAGGTTGAATTTTGCATTGAAGGTGAGTGGAAAAATATTTAGGAAAAACACCTTTATACACCTACATGGGATTCTAAATGCGTACTCCCAGTCATTAAAAGTTTAGTTTATTGCGAAGGGGACATCTTATAGTCCTTAGACCATTACTACCAAAGTGGGTGACTAACTATCAAGCTATTAGATATTAGTGGTTCATTGGACTCTGGCTATTTACCACTTTGTGTTCCTAGAAACAAACTATCAACTAAGTAGATATAAACTGGTTCTTTGGACTCCGGCAATGTGTCACCGACATCCTCTTTCCCGTCCCCCCCCCCCCCCATTTTACCATAGTTGAACGCTTTCTCACAGCTTACCACTCCAAAACAATACCCCCGTTACATATGCTACCCCAGCTCTTAAAGGTGTGTCTAAAGGAAGTTAAACTTTATTTCGAAGTACAATCGTTCGGCCCTCCAATATTCTTAACACTAGAACAAAGACTCTCAAATAAAGAATAAACCTCAAAAATTGTATTTGATAAAATAAACAGCTTCATGAAATCCTCAAATAAACACTAAAGAAGTTAAAATAATAAATAACAATATATAAAATAAAAACATTAATTTTTAAACGATGAAAAACTGGAGGTTTATGAGGATATGAGAGAGACGATGTCTTTTGACAGAACGCCATAACGAAAATACATAATAAGTATGCATATAAATGGCATGGAAGAGAGGGGAGAAGAGTAAAGGGAACACACAGGTTTAAAGGGAAGTGAGGGGAGAAGGTAAAAAATGGATGTATGAAAGGAAGGGGTGAGTCAGAAGGGATGGTTATGAGGGAAAGAATGAACTATTGCCAGAAAACATGAGGTGGACAGACACACCGATATGTTGAAGACGGGTCTACATACTATCATAAATAAATACAAAGTATTGTATTGTATATTGGGATAAATTACATTTAATAACTACGATAACCACTTCAATGGCCAAATGGTCTAAGGCGTCACTCTCGTGTTAAACTGGCCTGCTGATGATGTGGACATCGGGGCTCGAATCCCAGTCTGGCCTACTGAGGGTGTTTTTCCTAAATGCTTTCCCAATCTTCTTCCACGCAAACACAGCAGATTACTTCTAAAATGCTTTTTTCCTCAATCCACTTCCCATCAGAGTAACTTGTCGTACATGCGTACAACATGAACAGAGAGTAGGACGCATTCAGAATAAACTTGGTGGGAAGATCTGGGATGTAAGCACTATAAGAGAGCGAAGGAGGAATGGCATGGTGTAAACGTAGAGAAAGTTACAGAAAACAGAGAAAATGTAAGTGCTTAAAGCTATGAAAGTGTTAAAAAAAAATAGCAAGGCTGCGGACGTATAAATGGGATCATAAGTGAAATGCTTAAGTGTGGGGCATGGTTTGGTGAGTAGGCCTATCCACGCAAAGTTTATGGGAGAGTCTTAATTGAGAGGGTGCTTGGAAAAGCTGCGGACAAGATTTGGGGTTTGCAATATGGTTTCATGCCAGTGAAGAGGTTGCATGACCAGACATTACATTGAACAGCGATTGAGAAATGTATGACAGTAAGAAAGAAATTGTCTTGTTCATTCGTTGATCTGGAGAAAGCGTATGATCGGGTGAATAGGATATGTTATGGAATGTTCTGAGAGAGTATGGTGTGAGTGCATGGTTGGTAAATGCAATTATTGCGATGCATGATGGAAGCAAAGCGTGCGTCAGGGAGTTAGACAAGGTTGTGTTATGTCCCCAGGGTTGTTTAATGTTTTCATGGGTAATGTATGAGGAATGCTTGTGAGAGGGCTGGTTGTTGTGCAAGTGGACAATGTGAATGCCAGAGGGCTGTTATATGCAGATGATGCCGTATTAACGACTGAGAATGAAAGCTTTTTGAAGATTGTATTAAATAGTTTGAATGGTGCGACAGGAGAATGGGTCTTCGTATAAATGTTTCCAAAAACCAAGATGATAGTTTTTAATGAAATGGACCAGAAATGAATGTCAGCTTAGTATAAATGTAAAACTGTTAGAACAAGGGAGGGTTTTAGCGTATCTGGGCAGAATGTTCTGTAAAAATGGAAGGATGGAAGGTAATCATTGACAAATGAGTGAATGTATCTCGAAGAATAGTTGGATATACTATTCTAAAGAATAAAGTAATATCGAAAGAGTTAAATATGGCAGTATTAAAAGTGTGGTAATGCCAACATTGTTTTACGGAGGTGAAGTGTGGGTTTGTCAGGAGAAACACAGAGAAAGGTTAATGCAATAGCTAAGAAATGTATGTGGACAAACTCGTATGGACGAGTCAGCAATGAATGGGGCTGAAGGAGTGCGGTTTGAAAGGGAATCCAATAGGTAAATGTGAAAGAAGCGTGTTAAGTTGTTTTTGGGCATGTTGAGAGGATGAGTGTGGATCGAGGACGAAGCAAATATATGAAGGATAGGTGTTGGATCAAAAGTAAGGGGTAGGCCATGTAAGATGTTGTTAAATGTTGTAGGAGAAAGTGTGAAAAAGAGATATATTAAGGTAGGATGGAAAGGGACAAGCGAAAAAGCCAGTGTATTTTCAGTTTTTATGGAGAACATTTTGTTTGTCCAAAAATAAATAAAATATTGTTCCAGCAGAAACACGATTAATTCTCTCATGTTGATATCAACAGTACCTGAATATCTTTCATGAGAATGGTGGCATTGTCTAACAAACTTTTTAAATGAAGAGAAAAAGTTTCGTAAATTCCAGAAAACCCTTGACAGACATTCAAGATTTTTGAGGTCACCTTGCGAATAAAATTAAATTTTATGTTTGGACTGGAGCAATATTTATTTACTTTAGCCAAAAAGAGTGTTGCCATAAAAATTGCAAAAACATTGGTCTTTTCTCACGTCCACTCCACCCCACCTTAAGAGCTTTAAGTATAAACAGCATATATGACTCGGTGTACGAATGTTATTGAAGCGAGGGGAGAAAGCAAGGGAGGGAGGTGTGGAGAAAGTTAGTAACGTCGTGCTACGATCGCCGAAAACAAAAAACAATTATTCAATACAATATGTATACTTTATATTTTTTATTTGAACAGTTAAAACCTATTAAACTATATAATTTATTATAAAGAAATTAAAATTTAAATAAGTAGGCCCACAGGTTTAATTAATAGGTTGAAAGTGGATTAATCATCAAGGGTGGCTTCCAAATTGTAAAATATATTAATTCCGACCAAACTTGGAGAATAGTTTAAGGGCTGCATTAAAGAAATGAATGATATAATGCATCCATAGAATTTCTCTCTCATTTATATTAGAATGAGACATTTACTAAAATCTCTTTAAGATTTGTGAAACGAAATAATACAAATTGTTAGTGAAAACTTGACCAAAGAGCATAAATGACATAATATACACTGTTAAAGAAACATTGAGAAAAGAGGAATATCCCTGTTCACCAAAAGAGTATAACAATCAATTTCAATTTCAAAGTGCTCCATAAAATATATATTTGTTTGTTTATAGCTCAGAAACTATTGGTTTTATAAAAAATATATTTCAAACACAATGTTTTTTAATAGAATTACATAATTACAATAATAAGTATTTCATATCTCAAATAGTTGCAGATATATGATCAAAATTGGAGATATCCGCTTAATAAAAGTATCTTCAAAGTAATTTCCCTGAAAAATGAGAGGCCCCGTTTTGTTTGTAATGTTAAACAAGACCTGGATACGAATTTTAGTCAAAATCGTTAAGCTAATTTTAAAAAATAATATTTTTTATCCTTAGGCTTCTAAGTAAATTACAACTAATTTTAGGGTTGGTTATATAATACCATTCACCCCTCCGGGGAACATTATGATAAAGCCTAGATACCAAGTTTTGTCCCAATCGACAAACTAGTTTCGGTTCTAGTCCCATTAACAAACGGCATCTCGAAAACAAATTTTTTCTGTTCATGAAAACGTCAATATCAATAAAAATTCCTAGTTTTTTTTTACAATAATCATACTAGCACCTTTGGGGACGTCACTAGAAAGTAAAAAGTCTCTAGCTGTATATTTGTAGAATAAATCACAAAACGTCTGAGCTTTGAATATGATGGCTGTGCGTTACTTCAAATTCTGTGACTTGGACAAAAGGTTTCTTTAGCACCTCGTCTTACTACCCGTTTGGGCTATATTCTTATGTAGCCTGATAATTACGCATTAGGGAGGTTATATTTAAGCAAGTGTACCCGCATTGGCATGGAGGGAGAGTAGAAAACGTTTTTGTAAAACCACCCTCAATACACCCAACCGAGATTCGAACCTCAATCTCCCTATCATCAGCAACCTAGTATACCGCGAGAGTAGCGTCTTAGACCATGTGGCCACCGAAGCGGGAAACAATAAAGATGAAACAGATGCAATTCTTACCATGACTCGTTTCTTGCTAAAACTCGTTAACGTGATAATTATGTTTAAAACTTATGTTTTGCTAAATTCCCAGTCGTCTTACACCTTTGTAACCCATTGTACAATGTTTTCTTTACACGATTATTAGTTCCCGTGAATAATAAACGTAATACAGTTGGTTGAATCTGTGATTGACATCCATCACATTAAAACTAAATGGCTTCTATGGACTGAAAGGGAAAAACGGCCACACCCTACGTGTCAGATGATTTTTAAAACTATTATTATTCAATTAATTAGTAGATGCATTTGTTCTACTACGCAAAAAAAAAAGTTTATTCCATCTTTTGTCTAAAGATAATGAGCAGAAACTTGCTATTAATGTTTGGTTATTTGTTTTTGGTGGTTTTAGTAAACAATGGATTTAAAGAAGATTACATTGTATCGAAAACAAATGGCATTTAATAAAAATAATGACTGAGCTAATTTAAATATAAAACTAAATAATTATCAACTATATCATTGAATAATTAGTAAATACTCCAACTACCGTTCTAAAAACAACGGTATTTGAAAGTAGGTGACAGTCAACCCTTTGTCAACGACCGCTACCATGAGTTATGACAATCAACACTTCAATGATATAGTGGATTTTAATTTTAAAACCAGCTTCAATGAGGTGATAGTTAATACATCAAGGAAGTGAATTTAGTTATTTATGATGATGACAACATTCCTGTACTAGCAACTATGTCAAGATTATAATTACATTCCTGTACTAGCAACTATGTCAAGATTATAATTACATTCCTGTACTAGCAACTATGTCAAGATTATAATTACATTCCTGTACTAGCAACTATGTCAAGATTATAACTTCATTCATGTACTAGCAACTATGTCAAGATGATGACTACATTCCTATACTAGCAACTATGTCAAGATTATAACTACATTCCTGTACTAGCAACTATGTCAAGATTATAACTACATTCCTCTACTAGCAACTATGTCAAGATTATAACTACATTCCTCTTCTAGCAACTATGTCAAGATTATAACTACATTCCTGTACTAGCAACTATGTCAAGATTATAACTTCATTCCTGTACTAGCAACTATGTCAAGATTATAATTACATTCCTATACTAGCAACTATGTCAAGATTATAACTACATTCATGTACTAGCAACTATGTCAAGATTATAACTACATTCCTCTACTAGCAACTATATCAAGATGATGACTACATTCCTATACTAGCAACTATGTCAATATTATAACTACATTCCTCTTCTAGCAACTATGTCAAGATTATAACTACATTCCTGTACTAGCAACTATGTCAAGATTATAACTTCATTCCTGTACTAGCAACTATGTCAAGATTATAACTACATTCCTATACTAGCAACTATGTCAAGATTATAACTACATTCCTCTACTAGCAACTATGTCAAGATGATGACTACATTCCTATACTAGCAACTATGTCAAGATTATAACTACATTCCTGTACTAGCAACTATGTCAAGATTATAACTACATTCCTATACTAGCAACTATGTCATGAAGATGTCCACACTCTTATACAACAATGATCAGAGGCAGGTTTTTATGGTGAATATTTTTTTTTAAATTCTCATTAATTTTTCAAAATGGTGGTGTTTTGTGTTGAAAATTTGACACAAATATTTACCGGCATATCACTCTAATCTATATCGCCAAACTGTAGCATACAGCATGTGGTAATATTTTTTTCACTCGTCGTGGTTCGTCTATCAGTCACTACCAAATTGTACGTTGAAAAATACCGTTCACTGTCTTCATTTGAAATGGGCAACCAAAGAGATTGAAGCGATTTTTCTATAAAAAACATTAAAATGTTCACCTTTGTGTTTCAAACCTATTAGAGCTTTTACCACATCCACATAGTCACTGTCAATTTGTTCGGAAATTAATGTGCACAGTTCTTTGCGGCCTAGTTGAAAATCACACTGCGAGTCTCGGAAAGCAGGAAGGTCCTTGAACATTCTTTCAAGTTCCCTCTCATCACTTGAACTAGGCCTGCTCAGTAGATTAGTAGGGTCAAACAGGTACCCTAATGCTTTTATTACTTTTATTTCATCACTATTTTTTGGCTAGCATTGAATATAGCTTGGCACAAGTTAGTGCACCACATGCCTTCAAACACTCCTCAGTTTGTCCTCTACATAGTGGTGAAACTTTGGCTAACATCTGTACAACGTTGATACCAAACTGACCATCTCTCACTAATTCACACTTCGCTTTCAGTGATTCAATTCTTGATTGTACTAAATGTGCCACAGGCTTATCTTTACTTTGAAATTCTATTGAGTTTTATTTACTTAATCATTCCAAGACGGCAAGATGGCGGGTGGTGACATATGGTAGTTGAAATCTCTTGTTTGAGATATTTTTATTTGGTTTAAGTGAAATATAAAATAAACCTAGTACCCAAAATAACTTAAATAAATACCTGGCATGCATCAAATACCTAACAACGAGTATAAAAATAAAGCAGGATACGTTATTTTTTTTTTTAAACTTTGAAGTGAAAAACACGTTTCTTTCCAGTCTTGTTTCAGTTTTAAAACTACGCATGCGCAAAATATATGATCCAGACACATTCTTAAGGCTTGTGAGACTTCTGTGAAAATAAAATGGTGGAAAATTTTTACGCTGAGAAGGAATGTTTATTCAATAAAATATTGTTTGAAATACTAAAGTGTGAAAAAAAATATTTAATTTTTCGCGTTAATCGCGAGAATACTAAAATTTCGTGAGAATAGCAAAATTTCGCGAAAATTCGCGATTTGAAAATATGTTGGATCACTTCATAAACATTGTGAAACGTGTAAATATAGATTTTGAAGCTACAGAAAAACAATTCGCGTTTATCGCCAATAACAAAAAAACCTGCCTCTGACAATGATATATACTGAATAAAGGGTTGGTCTGTATGGGTGTTCATTATAAAATCTGTAGCCTATATTGGTTTTCTGTTTACAGTGGTGTAACAAGTGCTGAAAGTAGGTTAAGGGAAATAGGAAATTAAGATAATGATACTATAAATCTATTTGCTTCCAGCCACATGCTGATAATATTAACCTTAGTATAGTTTTCCGAGGTTGAATTCCATCTCAAATAGAAGTCTGATTCATTACTTACATAGCAATAAACCTCTTACGATAAATATTGTTTGTGAAATTAATTGAACTAAATCTCTCAATAGTTTCCAGATTTTCCTTTAGGCTATATAATCAATAAAATTGTTTTCCTGAATGTTTGTATGTTTGTAATGTTAACCTGAATTAAAGTACCTATTCATTTAAGTATCCAGCCAATAGAGTGCACTCTTTAAGCCTGGTTTCAATTGTTTGTATTATATTGTTGTTGCTGAGAGCAGTAAATGACACAATAACTTGTTGTCTGGTGATTGATGAACACTCCCCTATGAGGGGAATATTTTCCATCTCCAGGAGAGCACAATACATTTCTCGCAGTGGGACATATTGCGTGGCATGACTCTGTGACTGTCATTTAACACACTTTATTATCCAGGGAGAAGCTTGCCAAGGTAAACCAACGGACAAAACACTAAATACAAACATTTCACAGCTGTTGAATAAACCAACAAGATTGCTTTATGTTGTTACTTTTTCCACACTTTTGTCCCCTATCGCGAAATACCTTATAAACTCTATTATTCATTATTCACATAGATTTTTTTTAATTCACTTGCATCATGCCTTTTCTAAACCGTGGTTTCAACTTGTTCCATTCCTGGAGATGAATAGAAAGACACGATACCTCAGGGACAATCAATTCAATGAAGAGCCTCGGCTGAACTTTTTATAAATGGATAAATCAACCACTTTGGGGAGGTTGTGGTTTTTTTTTTAAAACTAGGGAAAATATGTCTTACGTATGAAAGTAAGGGAAGATTCTGCTCTCCTTCTATTGTTGTGTGTAATTCACCTGGACAATGAGATCAGAGCAGGAAGAAATAAAAGAAGGACAAAAACCCATCCCTGATTTACGATCCTGGCAGCTCCTCCTACCTTGCGCTCTGATACTCAGCCCAGTCTGTCCTTCTGTGGAGGAAACCTGGAGACAAAGCTTGACGGAACCTGCGAGCTGTTTGGATGAACTCTTCTATTAACTGATTTAAATAAGCTCTTTTATTATCTGTTTGGACACACTCTTTTCTTTTATAAGATACTTGGGATACGCCTCTAAGAATAAGCTATTTGTGAGCTGCTTTAGACAAGATTTTATATGAGATTATTTAAATAATAACGCTAGTAATTTTTTTAAATAGGCTCTTTTATAAATGTTTTGGGTACGCTATTCTATAAGCTGCTTTGTATAAACTTTTAATAAGCTGATTTGGATAAGTTCTTTCATTAACTGCTTTTATAATCTATTTTATGAGCTGATTTAATACGCTCTGCCATGAGCTGCTTTGTATAAGCTCGTAAATAAGCTACTTTGGATAATAAATTTATGAGCTGCTTTAATAAACTATTTTCTGAGCTGATTGGCTACGCTCTGTTATGAGCTGCTTTTGATAAGCGCTTTAATAAACTGCTTTGGATATGCTCTTTTATGAGCTATTTTGATAAATTCATTTATGAGTTGATTGGATACGCTCTGTTATGAGCTGCCTTGAATAAGCTCTTTAATAAGCTGCTTTGGATAAGTCATTTTTATGAGCTGCTTTGGATAAGGTCTTTTATGAGCTATTTTATAAGCTTTTATTATGAACTGATTTAAATTAAGGCTAAGTTTTTTCCATACATAACGTATAGCTAATAGCGAATAGTGCATAACACAGGTTTCACAAATTATAATAAAAATACAATGGTTTATAATGGAGCGTAAAGATTAAAGTCTTGTAAATCGATTTATTTTAATTCATATAAACAGGCCCAGCCTATTAGTGCGGTGACTAAATGTAGAATTTTATAACAATTTTGCACAGAAAGTCAAAAGCAATTCGACAATACTCCCACGTTTGGTACACCTTTTCGAGTATGTTAAGGGTTCTAGGCATCACCGAAAATGTTTGAATATTTATGTACAGTCACGAAAAGTTTCAAGAAAGGCCTGATTGAAAAATACGCATTATCAGCATATTCATTGTGTTACAATTGCCGATCTGGCGTCATTACAAATGTTTCTGGGTCAATAAACTTGATTTTCTTATTATAGAAGCTCCAGGACTTCACTATGTCTAATTGATCAACTCAACTAGGGCACTGTAGTGCCTCACTTGGGTTCACGAAACTTTTCTTGGTCATGTTTTTGTCCTGTCCACACGGCGCACTTTTAGTGGGCTCAAAAAATACCAGCAGGCATGAAATAATATCAGCAGTTGACTGTTTCCTAATTGAATGTATAAAACTACCTTTATGAAGGGGGTGCACATCAATAAAATCCTACGAGCCAACCATGCCACGGCTTGTGCACTGTACTGTCCATGGAAACAAGCTTACCAAGACTACTGCAACTCTAACGATGGTGATGATTCTCCAATGCAAGAAATTGACTGGTTTGAAGTACAGGCAGAAGAAAGTATTCAGTTTTTCTAGGAACTTATATTGAATACTCAGATTGATTTATTCATTTGGGATTGAGCAGTGAACATTGGTGACTTTGAATGCTACATAAAATCTTTGGCCAACTTGCAGTGACTGTTCATTACCCTTGATCTTGCACATTATGCTTGGGTTGTTTCATTTCACTTTCGTGACATGTTCTCCTTGGAAACGAAACTTCCTGATCGTCTACGCCGAGTTCAGCTTAGGTGAGCTCACTCTTAACTTTCCCGAGAATTCCAATTAATGAAGGTCCCGAGAACAACAATAATGTTGTACAAGTCTAAGGTGGTGCAGTTAGTCTCACGAAGTATCCTGTATTGTTACTGAGGTAGATGGTGGCTGCTCCAGAGATGGTACGGCTTGTTTAGGAGTTCAGGACCTCCATAAAATCTCTAGATAAGGACGAGGAAAATATCCATCATGAAGACATGCTTGGGCAGCGAGTTTGCTATATAAAAATGTCAAATCTTTGATGACATTTATGAATGAACTGGGAAATACTTTTCGTGATACACCCAGTGGCCTTATGAATTTATATTTAAGAAAATTAACGGACAGCATTGTAGTGATTTAACTCAGACGGATGAAGATCCTTGGTCATGATCAATATGCTCCTTTTTGTCAGAATCACTTGATCTGTAGTGTGGTTGCTCTTGATGATACTCTTAAGCGAAATAACATAATCCTATTCAGTAGGCCCATAACCAAAATTCAATCTCGTTCTTTGCACCAAATAACTTCCCTAAAGAATGGCCGGGCACTCTTCTCTAGACTATACATTAACTGAAAAGAACGAGATGGAGATTATGAAGATTTTTAATCACAAGAATAAGTCCTATACGGACCCTCCAGCTCTCAATTATGACGGCTCTCTGCAGTTTGGGAAAAAGTCTTGAATTCTTGCCTTTCTTGATAGTCTTCTAAAGTATGATCTACCTGAACTTACCATCGACCCAGACCAATCTGCATATATATTTGTTATCGATTGTCCAGTTGTTGCTCAATTCATAGCTTCACAGCTTCGAGACATCTTTTCATAGTACGGAACAAATTTGTCACATACAACTAGAATCAGATTACCCCTGTAATAAGATAGAAAGATGACATCTTCGAAGAGTAAAAGCTTGGTTCATTGAAGTCAATGCTACGCCAGAAGCGAGGTCAAGGCAACCATCTATGGGTATAAGGTTAAAAAGTTGTCCCTGTAAACTGGTCAGAATTATTGAAACATTATGGCAATAAATAAGAGCATTTCAGAATTAAATAGCCGAAGCTATTATTTATGCTTTTTAATGAGGAATTCTCCATCTTGATATCATATACTGAAAATTGAAAAATGAAACCTGGGCACGGGAATAAAACCCGGGACCTTTGGCTTAATACGCCAATGCTCTAACCACTGAGCTCTCCTGGAATCTTTGAAGGTGGCTGATGCCTCAACCCCCTAAAATACCCCACAAGGTGCCTCAAACGCGGCCAAAAAGTCAAATTGCTTTTGGCTCGATGTGCATAATACTTTCATTTAGCCGCTGGACTTCATTGATTCTAATAAATAAGTTATTTAAAAATACTTTGCTAGGAGTGCACTCTAAAAGCAACATTCAATAAATGGTTTCTTTTAAAACGTAACATCTATATCATTTAAATGGTGCTTCTTTCCCATAAAATAAATTAAATGTTGATTTGGCTCCTATTCTATTATTACTTTCTCTCTATCTTACAGGTAGAGAAAGTATGGTGATCGTCAAAAAAATCAAACTCGAGATTTTGATGAATTTTGACGTTTCATGACTTCCTGAATCCGAAAAAGTGGTTTTTGAATTTCCGTCTGTCTGTCTGTCTGTCTGTCTGTACCTCCAACTAGAGCCTAAACTATTTTACCGATTGAGCTGAAACTTGATATCTAGGGTTTTCATAGGGTTGCCCCGAGGGGTTTTTGGAATTGGATATCTACCCCTTAAATTAAGGGTAGTTTACAGAAGGGAAAAAAGAGAAAAAGTCGATTTTCTCTAAATCGGCTCTAACGATTTTGATTAAATTTCAATTATAAACATTAATAAATATTCCAAACAAAATGGCTACTCTCAATATTTCGGCAAAATGGCTTTAAGGGCTCCGGTCTGATGCGTAAATTAACATTTTTTATAATAGCTCCGAAACTATTTGAGATATGAAATTACTTAGCATTACAAATATGTATATATATTTATAATACAAATATTTTATTCGAAACATATTTTTATAAAATCAATAATTTTCAACCTATACGCAATTATATATATATTTTTAGCTTTTTGGACATTAAAGCTTAAGTATTGAGATCGTAAAAAAAACTAACCTGAAATGTTGATGTATTTCGACGTCTCATGACCCCCCGAACCCTAAAAAATAGTCTTTGCAATGCCGTCTGTCTGTGTGTCTATCAAAACTTAAAATTAAGGGTAGTTTACTGAGGGCAAAAAGAGAAAAAGTCGATTTTCTCAAAATCGGCTCCAACGATTTTGATTAAATTTCATTTATAAACATTAATAAATATTCCAAACAAAATGGCTACCCTCAATATTTCGGCAAAATGGCTTTAAGGGCTCCAGTCTGATGCGTTAATTAACATTTTTTATAATAGCTCCGAAACTATTTGAGATATGAAATTACTTAGCATTACAAATATGTATATATATTTATAATACAGATATTTTATCCGAAACATATTTTTATAAAATCAATAACTTTCAATCTATACGCAATTATATGAATTTTTTAACTTTTTGGACATTAAAGTTTAAGTATTGCGACCGTAAAAAGAAACTAACCTGAAATGTTGATGGATGTCGACGTCTCATGACCCCCCGAACCCTAAAAAATAGTCTTGGCAATGCCGTCTGTCTGTGTGCCTATAAAAACTTAAAATTAAGGGTAGTTTACTGAAGGGCGAAAAGAGAAAAATTTGGTTTTCTCAAAATCTGCTTAAACGATTTTGATTAAAATTCTTATCTAGGCGTTGATTAAGATTATAAATAAACTGGCTATTTTCATTTTTCTATGAAAATGATTTTTAGGGTACATTACAGAAGCGTTAATTTCCGTATCTCCACAACTATTGGAAAAACTAAACAACTTATCATTGCAAAATTGTAGGACTATTAGAAATAAAAAACTTTTATTTGACATATATTTTTATAAAAGCAGCAGTTTCTGAGATATTTGCAAATATATTAATACAATTTTGTGAACTTTAGTTGTAAACATATACTACTTAAGTCTTAACACAATAATTCTCCAATGCCATAGAGTAATTAAATATAAGTATCTAAAAAAGTATGTTATTTTTCTTTAAATCTCTTAGGAGAAATGTTTGCATAGCAATGATCTATCTCCATTTTAGACTCAATAGTCAATATTTACATTTTTTATTGGTCAAAATGTATAAATGAATAATTAAATATCAATGCGATGACTTGAAGATCTGCAACACCTTATAAAATGTTAAAACTTTAACCAGAATCGAAATTTTAATACGAAGTGTTGACCCTTGTGGAAGACATTAAACTGTTTGAAATGTTCTAAGGTGGACAAAGATGTGCCTCTTTTCTCATTGATTCTATATCATTGTATATTATTTTATGCGTGTTCTTATGTGGAGTGGTGATGATACAATGTACATTATTCCGTTCAGAAATCTTAAGAGTTTATAGAAAGAGATGTGCCTCGGTGGCGTAGTTGGCTAACGCGCTAGTCGTGTTGAGCTCGACCGCCGAGGACGGGGAGATCAAGGTTCGAATCTCGGTTGGGTGAACTGGGGGTGGTTTTTCCTATATGGTTTTCCACTCTCCCTCCACGCAAATGCGGGTTCACTTCCTCTAAATTCAACCTCCCAATTCCTAATCCATTAGAGTAATTAGTACTTAAGCGTATAACCCGAACGGGTAGTAAGACGCGGTGCTAAATATATATATATGTATATATAATAATATATTATAGAAAGAGAGAGAAAGTCTGTGCGGTGCGCCGTACCATTTATTTTTATGTGTAGTACTGCTCAATAACACAATCAGAAATAAAATACTGTATTTAAATCATTTCTACAATCGTGGTTATTTACACACAAAAAAACTCGTTGATAGCAATCAAGCATGGCTACAAAAAACCATTTCAAACGTGAACAGAAGATTCTTCCGTCTGTTGTGTATACTGGTGTTTAATTGGCTAGAACCTCTTCTCTCATTCTCATTGACTGACACTTCTGATATCCATAGGTCATCTATGCTCAACGCCACGCATAACGAATAGCAATTCGTTAAATTCATTTGATGTATTTTGCTCAATTCATTATGTATCGATTATGAACGCTATTGTTAAAGATAATATGTTTCAACTTCTTGCGGTCTGTGAAAAATACACTATTCGCTATTATTTATGCGCTCTGCATGAATATAAGCCCCACCTAAGATATTTTATCATCTGCCTTAATTTATTTATTTTATGATTTGCTTTAAATAAGCTATTTTATGAGCTCTTTTAAATAAGCCCTTTGATTAGATCTTTTAAATAAGCTCTTTTATGAGCTCTATTAAATAAACCCTTTAACCAACTCTTTTAAATAAGCTCTTTTATGAGCATTATTAAATGAGCCCTTTAACCAACTCTTTTAAATAAGCTCTTTTATGAGCTCTTTTAAATAAGCCCTTTGATTAGCTCTTTTAAATAATCTATTTTATGAGCTCTATTAAATAAACCCTTTGATTAGCTCTTTTAAATAAGCTCTTTTATGAGCTCTATTAAATAAACCCTTTAATTAACTCTTTTAAATAAGCTCTTTTATGAGCTCTTTTAAATATGATATTTCATAAACTGCTTTCAATAGGATTTATGAGATGCCTTTTATAACGTTTTAAATAAGCTATTTTATCATCTGCTATAGGATAATCTGTTTAATGAGTTGCTTTAGATAAGTCCTTTTAACGAAAATATTTTATTATATTCTTTAAACAATCTATTTTATGAGCTATTTGGATCACAAAGATTAATAATAATCTAAAATAATATGTTTTTCTATCCGATTAATTGTCTTTAATCTTTATAACTTTCCGAAGGTAAGCCGCTAATAAACTTGTATATAGCCCCTATCTATACCCTGAAATGTATTTAGGTGTCGTGTTTGAGTCGTTACACAAAGTTTTATTAGAAAATAAATCATTAAAAAAAGTTCTGCTCAAATAACATGTGGGCTTGAGAATGAATTTTGCGAATCTTGAATTTATGAAAGAATACTATATCACTTGTGTGGTGGTGTTTAGGGTGTTTCGTCATTGGTTTAGTAGGCGAGTTTGTATGTAGTCACATAGAGAGGATCTAATAAGAAGAATAATGCAGGGGGAGATGTTCTATGGGTGCGTAAGAGAACTGCCTTGGAGAATAGAAGTCCCATTGAAGTGTCCTTGAAGTGTTGTGCAGTGTTATTTGCACCCACTGTCACACATGCACCAGAAACATGGACATTGAATGTAGGAGAGACAAGGAAAGTGAAGGCCATGGAGATGAAGTTTGTGTGGAGTATGAGAGCTGTCACGAGGAGAAATAGGATTAGGAATGAAGTTATCCAGGAAATAGTGGGGGTACAGGGAGTACATGAGATAGTAGAGGAAGCGAGACTGAGATGGTATGGGCATGTAATGAGGATGGAGAAGGAGAGTATGCCAAAGAAACTGTTGGAAATAAAATATGTAGGGAAAATATTGCAAGGAAGACCATGAAAGAGATGAGAAAGGCAGATAGCAGAAATTGTGAAGGTGAGAAGAGAAGAATGATATAATTTGAAGGTGGAAGAATGGTTAAAGGATAGAGGAAGTTGGAGGCATTTTACTAAATTGACCATGCCACGGGTGCACTCCAATTGTGGAATAAAGTATACCTGTCAGCCGGTCCACACTAATTGCGGGACAACCATTAGCCTAACCTAACCTAACCTAGCATAAACTAATATAATTTAACCTAACCTAACCTAACCTCCATGTTCTATTTTTAACAAAATCATTATGAATTTAATTTCTACCCTGCAGTTCGTATAAGGGTATTAGCGAGCTCCAATGAGTTGTTCCGCAATTCGTGTGCACCACCAGCCACAGGCTGGAAACAGTTGATGATGGTGTTGATGTGTGTGTTGTCTGACCAGCCAACAGTGTGATGCATAGCTTTTCCTGCAACCAGTCCTCTCATTTGCATACAATTCTCTCTGTTCTTCATGATATGCTTACCAAACTTGTATTAATGCCTTGTAATAGAATATTTTAAATTATTAAAAAATATATATAGCACGGTTGTTTGGAAATTTCTAATATTTGAGATGTCTCAGACAAAAGTGTTAGATGTACCAAAATAAATTAAACCTGTGTAATGAAATAGATTCTCATTTAATAATAATTTTAATAAAACGTTTCCGCGGTGACCTGGTGGTCTAGGGGTAAGGTGTCCGACCTCTGGGTTGAGGGTCCGGGGCTCAATCCTCGGTCCCGGCACAGATTTATCTGATTGCCAAACCCTTCCTTCACCTCTGACAAGATGTGTATTAATCACAACTTGTGAATGTGAGGAATGCCAGGCCTCCACCGTGGTTTGGATTCCACGTTAAACTGTAGGTCCTCCATTTCATCTCACAATCACCCTACCATTACACATTAGCGTAAGTGCGTATAACCCGAACGGGTAGTAAGACGCGGTGCTAATAATAATAATAATAATAAAACGTTTCCACCCTTAACATATTTCAAATAGATGAATGGTTTCAGAATATAAAACTAAATGCATCCACATGTGTTAAGAAATCTCCTCACAAACCTGGGTGATCCTTTATTTATTTTGTTGTTTACAAGGAATCTGTGTCGTCAACTTATATTTTCTTTTGTTTAATATCCCCAAACCCATACTGCAAATACTTGTAAAATATAACCACTTAGAAAACACTCTCTTTTTCTCTCCCTCCCTTCTGGAACAAATAGAACATGGTGAAACTTAAAGAAAGACAGAAAAAAGCCTCTAGAAGGATTTATTACAAATAATATACCCGAAATGAAGGCTCCTTACTTCATTCTGTCCACAGCCTTACTGAGAAGTGGTCCACGCTAAACTAATCTTTAAAGTAAACTTCAGTCCATGATGCGTTGAGCTATCGAGCTTAAGCTGTCGCATCGTGTGCACAAATATAATTACTCAGGATCAATTGCTTTTAAATAAATAAAAAAAACAAATGTCTACAAATGAACAAATTCTTGACATATGATTATCATTAAACCCGGACTCCTGTCATTACACGCCGGATCCTAACAAGATAGTCCACAACACCGGCTGAGTTAAAATATTGTTTGGCCCTTTTTCTCCCAGCATTGCCTCAAGATGGCCACTAGGAGTAACAAACGAATGTTGTTTAACATAATCAATATAAGTGTTATTTTAATATTAATATTTCTTCAATGCAGTCTTTCTACATCCAGGTAAAGTCAACACATAATATTAGTTTTATAATTTTGTTACTACTTATTTCAAATTGTTTTGCTTAAGAATGTGATCAAACGCACATAGGTGGGTTCTCGGATTGAATGTCAGGTTAGACATTTTCAAAATGTATTTCTGATTCCAATCAGCTAGTCAGTCTACAAATCAGCCATCCAACCAGTCAGTCAGTTAATCAGTCAGTTAAGGGACTATTTTTGATATTGATTCGATAGGCGAGAGCTAATTATTTCTATAGGTAGTGCATCTTATTCTATTTCAATAAGCTGTAGTTTATCAACCATACCTGGAGGATGAGTGATTGTATTTCAAGAGGCTGTATTTTATCAACCATACCTGGATCATGAGTGATTATATTTCAAAAGGCTGTGGTTTATCAACCATACTTGAAGGATGAGTGATTATATTTCAAGAGCATGGATCTTACTAACCATACAGAAATTGTAGCTGATTATGATGAGTGAAGTCAAAGCTAAGCGACCTTAAAGAAAGATGATTGAGCTCTGATCCCAAAGAGTGGACTTACGAACCATGTAAGTAGTGTGTCATATCCGAGAGTCTGGCGTTAATTAATCTTACTTGATCAATTAGTATTAATGTTGAAAATTGTGTTATTAATCAAACATATTGTGATTATGTTTTACTCTCATTTGAGATGATGTAGCTAATCAACCATCTAGAGACTGTAGATAATCCTATAGTAAGTGACTCGACCCTTCCACAAAATACTCTAGTAACTGGACAGTGGCTTATTTTGAATGAAGTGTTTGATGAAAGTTAATCGATGGGGGTCTGGAGATGATTAAGACTCATACCTACAGAGCTACTGTAGTGATGTGACCATGTTTGAATACAAACCTAGAGGATGGAACTACTGTAGTGATGTGACCATGTTTGAATACAAACCTAGAGGATGGAACTACTGTAGTGATGTGACCATGTTTGAACACAAACCTAGAGGCTGGAGCTACTGTAGTGATGTGACCATGTTTGAATACAAGCTCAATTCCTAGTTTTAGTTGATTGTACAATATCTGATGTTTATACCGGCTCTATATACCAGAGTGAGTCAACTCTTTATGAGCTCTAGTTGAGTAATACCTAATGTACTTGGACTAGATCTCTGTCTACATACTAAACTACCAGAATATGGCATGAAATTTTAAATTATATTATTAAATTGTTCAATAATCAACTATAATCTTGAAAAAATATATTTAACATTTGTTTGGGTATTACTTAGTTACAATATAGGTATCTAGATATTGTACTAAATACAATAATATTTCACCTCATTATAGCTATTCATAACATGCAAGATTCACCTGAGTATTGTACTTTTGATTGATTCGGGTGTTTAATATTTGTAATTAATTTTTTGATACATCATAACATTTAATAACTGATATAAGAATGCATATTAATGTGATCTGAGAATTTATTGTGTAGAGAATAACAACATCTAACACAAAATAGAGATTCACAAGAGCACGTGATCTACAAATTAGTTGTGCATAGAGTAACAAAATCTAACACAAAATAGAGATTCACAAGAGCACGTGATCTACAAATTCACAGTAGAGAAGATAGCCGTAAACCGTGTGTTATACAAGCATATGACCCAGAATATATAAGTATAGATGATAGCAATATTCAACCATTTTATGTTCTCATCACTTAGAGGATATATGAGATTTTTGAGAATAATAACTATATCTCTATTTATAGACATATAATAAAGCGTTGAGGTCTGTAGAGTACGTTCAATATTTTTAATTTCTCGATAGTATAAACGAAAATATAACCAAATAAGTCATTTTAAGAATTGTTGGCTCTCTGTCGTTTTGTTTGTATGTTGCCAGTAAAGTATAAAACTATCTTTGGGTCGAGGATGGACTATTTTTGTTGCAATCCTTACGTTTCAGGGAACAGGGTAAGCTATATACCATCACACTATCACATCAGTGTCGTGAAACTGGTATAAGGACTAAACAGAGAATAACACTTGATTCAAACAGGGGAAGGGGGCGAGTTCGTGTTACTCTGGGAATCTCCGTAAGATCATAAAGTAATGTTCAAGGGTAGGGTTCATTCTTTTCTAGTGTTCTAATTTGTCGGATGTGTTGAATGAATTACTGCTGCGAATAATATGTTTGTTAATGTTTGGTATTATGATAACAACACAATTTTGTTCTTATTGAATGCTTCTTTAAATTTAATTCTATTTTGTTTCTTAGATAATAAATTTAAACTATTTATTTTGATTTTAATTGCAACAATACCCCCGCCTAAGAGAGCCATTATTAGTGTAGTTGGTGACCTGGTGATCTAGGGGTAAGGTGTCGGACTTCTGAGCTGGCGACCGGGGTTCAATCCTCGGTCCCGGCACAGATTTATCTGATTACCAAACCCTTCCTTCACCTCTGACAAGATGTGTATTAATCACAACTTGTGAATGTGAGGAATGCCAGGCCTCCACCGTGGTTCGGATTCCACGTTAAACTGTAGGTCCTCCATTTCATCTCACAATCACCCTACCATTACACATTAGCGTAAGTGCGTATAACCCGAACGGGTAGTAAGACGCGGTGCTAATAATAATAATAATAATAATAATAATAATAATAATTAGTGTAGTTGCATTTGCAACTTAGGTTTAAATACCTTTAAAGCTATTTTATGGTTTTTACCTGTAAATTAGGTCCCATGTTCAATTCCCGTGTCGAGGTGTGAATTCTCAAATAATTTGAATTAATTGAATTGTTGTTAATACGAAAGGGTCGTAATTTAAATGTTTTACAATCTTTGTGTTAATATTCATACCTCAATTAGATTGACAAGTTTTTTTAGGTATTACAAACTTAGCTAAAACTTTATATAATTGGATTCCTTTAACTGAATCATCGAACTTTTTAAAATCTATGTAGGCCTATAATTGATGAACCGTCATGTTGTATTCCCACATTCTTTATATTTTCCGAGCAGTAAAAATGTAGATTCGTTGATGATTTCGTTGAAATCCACATTGATGATCCATGATTATTTCATTTGCATATGATGTCATTCTCATGAGTATTATATTAAATATACTCTTTTAACATGTTGGTGGCAGTGAGATACCTCTATAATTATTACACTCTGTTTTATATACCTTTTTGAAAATGGATATTAATATACTTTCCTTCAATGACTATTGTGGTTAGTTAATACCTAATTGTTCCATATGGAACATAGCAGGCTACCCATTTCTATTACTAACATTTAACCACTTCCTTTTATTAACTTTACTGGAATTGAATATATACCCGCTTCGGTGATCGAGTGGTCTAACGCGCTACTCTCGCAGTAGACTGGGCTGCTGATGACTGGGAGATCAAGGTTCAAATCTCGGTCGGGTGTACTGAGGGTGGTTGTTTACTCTACCTCCACGCAAATTCTGGTACACTTCCTCTAAATATAACCTTCCTAATCCATAAAACCATTAGCGTAATTAGTACATAAGCGTATAGCCCGAACGGGTAGTAAGACACGATGCTAAATTGACCTGGAGCTTTACGATTGTTTAGCAAGCGACTTGTGGCTTGGTCAGATCTGTCTCGATGTTGAACGTCAGAGCCTCCCTCCACGCATGATTGCAGACTGACACAGGAACATGATAGTAACAGTTGTCATTGTTCCTTACGGATCAAGCAGATGAGACTCTATTGTGATTCTTAGCACTAATTACAATGATCGGAGAAGCGCGGGTTGGCTATGAGGACATCAGTGTATAATTTATACAACGAGACAGTCCATTCCCACATAATAGAACATCTGGCACAGGTTCCTCTGACATGGAAACGTACCATGAATGAGAGAAGCTCACATTAAGTATAGTAATTAATGTTTTAGAGCTACGAGAGGATAAAGAACTAATTATTGACCTGTATTAAAATATGATTAAATACAGGTCGTGTTCTGGGGTTGAATGTTGACAAAAGGCGAGGTTTCATGTGCCTAGTGTTGAGCGCAGATGACGGTACGAGGATCCCCACAGGAGGGGATGGAGGGTTGGTTAGACAAGCAGGGTCACGGGGAACAGAACACACACAATGTTTCATATTGATACACACATATTTATTATAAGGATAAATACATTATTATTTATTTGAAAACTAAACTCAGAGGGCGAGTAGTACAAACAGCACATGGCCATGTCAGGACATTATTTAAAAACTAGACATAGCTAGCACAACAACATTCATATCATCACATAGGCTGAAAACACCCGACGCTACCCAGGTAGAAAACACACCAACCGATTGTGAACAATATTAGATTCCTTTTCAACATCATAGTCCAGTGATTACACGATTTAAATATTCAGGCTCGTAATACAAGCAAAATTTAAATAAAAACACAAATATAGCCTCACTTTTACCTTAGTAGCTACTTCTCTACATTTTAGGACTTCTTGGTTTATTTGAGTTAAAGCCATGAGCATCGGTAGTCACGCAGTTTATGGCGCCATACTCATAATATATATAAAACCAAGCCAAACGCTTTAGGTACACTTCATCGGTATTCCTTTTTACTATCAAATGTTTTCGTTTTTTATGTTTCTTGGTTGGTTCTTGATCTCAGCTTGAGGTAAGCATTATCAGGTTTCATTAAATAGGTATTCAAAGTTTCCTCATTCTAAATTTATTGATGTTGTATCTACCCACACCAGTGGTAAATAAGGTGTAAATATTGTAAAGGTTGATAAAAGTACACCCAAAGTGCACAGTCTGTTGTTACCCTAAGTACTTTGTATTCTTTAAATTTAAAATGACACTGACACGTATAGAAGGGACCCTTGACTTAGTACGCCATGCTCTAACCACTGAATTATCCAGGATTCGTCACGTGCTCAGGGTAATTTATCACTCATATTTAAGGCCTTGAAACTTATTTGTATTGAAATATTATTTGAAAAAATGAACACCAAAAACCCATACTTAAACAATTAAAATGGCTATCTAAACTAATTTAAAGATCATTTTATAATTTTTTGAAATTATAATATTTAACAAGACATATTTAAATATAATTGTATCGCTTTTAATATATAGTTCATGCGTAAAATAAACGTAAGAGCATATTTTCATGAAATTGACAACTTAAACTTTTAATTTGTGAATTATAGTCAATATTGATGTTTTAAATGTGAATTAAAGATAGCAACATTCCAATAAGAATAAATGTTTCTTTAGTCTAGGAAATTAATTCCCCCAATCAAAGAATGTATTTAAAATATGTGTTATCAGATTTAAATATTCTATAATAAAGAAGAAGGAAAAGTATGGATGCAAAACGAATTATATATGTCTAACTTACTATCATTCGTTTGTTTAGTATATATGCCATAGTTTTTATGTTTGTTGTATTGTATAATTATTTAAGCTAGAGTTTAGCTATTATTTTTAACCAAAGATAAATATTTTATTTTCAGCCATAAAACCATGCCCAAATCAAGGGGTTTTTATGATGATAAAGCAAAGAATGAAAAGCAGAACATTCGCTGGTAAAATAAGTTTTCTTTGGAAACTACTACTATTCCCAACATCCTGGATCATTAACCTTTAAAATGAGAGGTCGTTTGTCAAAATTGTTCAACCCCTTCCTCTTAATTTCTGTAACCAAAACTGGGCTTATCGAATTCCATATAGGATGTCTCTATTTCAAGATAAAACTGAAGAAAGACTGTGTGGTGTGGTGTGTTTTATCATGTGCTGATATTTATAACTGTTCACCGGAAAATGAGGTTAGAGATACTGATTGGAGATTAACTTACATCTAATCTCTGATCAAACCACTGATTATTATTTCTGCAACTGTCCTTCACAATTAGGACGTGATTGTCATCAAATCCATGGTCAAGTAGCCATCAACTGTTTGATTCTTCGATCATCATGTTGATGAAAGACATAACCTCGAATTTAAGTAAATAAATTAATTTTTGCATTCTTATTTAAGTAAAGTGTGAGTTTTATATATTTATTTTGAGAATGACTTATTTTTAAAGATAGTGACAATATTATGGCATCTACAGATGAAGTTTTTCAACTTTGTAATGAAGTACAGAGAATGGTTAAAATCCAGGAAATAAACTAGCTTTAATTTAATCACAGAGAAATAAAAATTGAGCTGAGGCCTAGACTGATTACGTTTTCTTGTGTTACATTCATTAATTTCACTACAAAATTGTTTAAAACATTTTTCCTACGGTGGCGATGTAGGAAACGCGAGAAAATATCAGTGTTTTTGCACTTCTTTATTTAAAAAATGTGTCAAGATAAATAAAATATTGCTCCAGTAGAAACATAGAGTTTAATATTCTTCACACGATGATATCAACATTGGTTGAATATGTGTCAAGAATAACCTGAAATTTAATGACAGCTTTAGTTTCTCTTTAAATGCTGCAATGCTCATGACAGATGACAACTGATGATATTACCCTGTGAAGATAATAAAGCTCTATGTTTTTACTGAAGCAATATTTGATTTATTTAGTAAAAAAAAGTGTTGCTATAAAAACTGCAAACATACCTTTTCTCTCCCTCACTGCATACCCACCTTAAAGAACGTGCCTGAAATTGCAATTTATTGAAATGAATGTATAAATATTATGCAGTTTAGACTACCATAGACATAATGTTTATACAATATAATAACATTACTTGTGAATAAATTTATATCATTTCAGAATCATATTATCCAAATCAGTGTTTTTTTTACAGAACCATGCTTATTTAATCAATAATATGGTCAGGTGATCGTAGATTTTGATCCCTAATTAAATTAGTTTCAATACAATTTTGTCTTGACCTGAGATAAAGCTGATTGGCAATCCAGTGATTGAATAATATCTATGTTTTTGCAACCGGCCCTCAAAATATGAAACTCAGGCGTGTGATATAAACAAGAGTTTGAGACCCTAAACCACGTGACCCCTGATGTAGGTCGTTCAAAAATCAAGAAACAAAGAAAACCAAAGTTGGAATACATACTTAGGTAAACAAGGGACGTGCACTCAGGAAGTTATTTTTTTTATTTAAGCTATTTCTTCCTGTTCAGATGCTTCAGTTTTTAAATATTGGTTGCAATGTATGCCAACTGGCTTAGACATGACCTTAACAACTGATGTGTTCCTTATCTTAGATATAAAACAGAAAGTAAGTGTAAGTATAGGTGTGTGTGTGTGTGTGTGTGTGTCCAAAAAAAATAAAGCCCTTTTAGAAGAACTGGAAAGCGTACATTTGGTTGTTGAATTGAATTGAATTTAACCATAAAAATCTAAAAATGGAAATTTTCAAAAAGAGGCAATGGAAAATGGGGTGGATATAAATTATAAAAAAGCTTTTTATATGAAGCATAAATTAAAATTGGTCAGACAGGTTGAGAGACAATTGTTATAGTTAATCAAATCACAAAATTTTAAATTTATCAGAGTGATTTGGATAAAATTGTATTAAGGCGGTGCAACATTTCCCAATACAATACAAACAAATACTTCTATGGGGGAAGAAAGTTGAAATTTGGAAGCCAGGTAAAGAAAACATTCCAAATAACCATAAAAGTCTGAAAATAGTAGAAAATTTAAATTTGGCTCGAAGGTTGAAGTACAACTCCAGATATTTGAAGAAGTCTTAAAATTTGAAATGTAAAAGTGTAGATGGAGAAATTGCAGGTATTAGGCGGTAGTTAAAATTTCCAGAACTAATAGAAAGCTCAAAATCGAAAAGTAGGTATATAGACAACCCATTCAGGTTAAACGCTTATATACTAATTACACTAATAGGTTAGGGATGAGGAAGGTTGAATTCAGAGTAAGTGTACCCGCATTTTTGTGGAAAAATAGTGAGAACCAATTTTGGAAAAACCAGACTCGGTGCACCCTACTGCGATCGAAACCCTAATCAGCAGCCTAGTATATTGCGAGACTAGCGCCTTAAACCGTGTGGCAACCGAAGCAAGTAATTTAAAATTTTAAATGGGAAACCCAGAAATAGGGAAAGCGGGGTGAGGGGAATTATAAGTTTAAAAAATATTTTTTGGGATGGTAAAAAATTAAAATTTTCTGGAAATGTAAAGTGATCACTCCAAATAACCAAATAAGTCCTATATATTTTATATTTACATAAGGCAGCTGGGGAAATAGGGGGGTGGGGGTTAGAAATTTCTGAAGCTTTATAAATAAACTACTTCTCAGTGTTGTAGAAATTTTAAATTTTTCAGGTGGGTATTAGAACCACCCAAAGCAATCATAAAGTTCTGAAAATTATTAAATTAATAAATGGAGTGAAAATGGGGAGTGTGATCTTTTCATAATGTCCAAAGCTAGTATAAAAAACAATTTTCTTTGTAGTATCAAATTTAAATTGCTCATTTAAGAAAACAGACCTCCTCGGATAGCTGAATGATGTTAAACAAATGAATTTTCAAAACTGAAGCCAGGATAATGGAAGAACTCGAAATTAAAACAACTAATTTTGAACACCACTTTACGGTGTGGTTAAAATTTGAGACTTAACATGCCTGTAAAAAAAATCAGGTAGCCAAATAAATTTAAAATCTCAAATTGGGAATAGGGGAACTGGAAAAGGGGATGGGTAGTTGCTTGAAATATTTAAAAGATATTAGAAAATGTGCTTTACAGTGTGGAAGAAAATTTAAACTTACCACTTAACCATAAAAGTTGTAAAGTCTGGAAATAAAAAACCGGAAGGGCTGGGAAATTAGGGAGCTTAAAATATTACCTAAACTAAAAGAAAAAATCCTCTGATATGGTAGAATATTATAGTTTTGTAAGTCACCTGGTGGTCTAGGGGTAAGGTGTCAGACTTTTGTGCTGGAGTCCGGGGTTCAATCCTTGGTCCCGGAACAGATTTATCTGATTGGCAAACCCTTCCTTCACCTCTGACAAGATGTGTATTAATCATAACTTGTGAATGTGAGGAATGCCAGGCTTCCACCGTGGTTCGGATTCCACGTTAAACTGTAGGTCCTCCATTTTATCTCATAATCATCCTACCATTACACATTAGCGTAAGTGCGTATAACCCGAATGGTTAGTAAGACGCGGTGCTAGTAGTGATAATAATAATATAATTTTATACATGCATACCAAAAAATAAAATAATATAAAACTAAAGATTATCTTCAGTGGAATTCATGAGCCTTACAATTACATGTCTACAAATCGTAGGATGAATTCAAGCCTATTTAGGATTGACATAACAATAAAAATAAACAAACTCTGCTCACAAAATGCGGCTAACCGTGATGCACTTTGGGTAACCTTAATCCTTATTATTGTTTTTTCATGTATGCTCTTTGGTGACCTTAGATGTGTTTTTTTAACATGTTTCTGTAACAACATATATTACTTTGTTTCAATTATATTATGATCGTGCTTAGTTAAAGATTACTTTGTTCGGATTGAGTTCGCTTGTGTATTAAGTTTGTAATCCAGGCAGGGCCGGATTTATACCTGTGGAGGCCCAGGATATTCTAAAATTGGAGGCCCCAACATCAAACAAATATTTTTCTTTTCAACGCTTCGACATTATCAATTTACAAAATAAACTGTTAGAATCTCAATATTAAGATGGGGTGCTAGTGGGCGCGAGTTTAGTGCATTAATTTTGCAGTTTTTATAGCGTAAACGTATTTTGGCCAAAATAAATCCAATATATCTTCTATAAAAACATAAGAGTTTAGTTTTCTGCACATGCTAAACTCAACCGTTCTTGAATATCTGTCAAGTGAGTTCTGGAATTCTATGTCAACCTTTTCTCTTTATTAAAAAGTTTGTCACCAAATGCTGCTAAGCTCATGACAGATATTCAAGGACTGTTGAGATTAGCATGTGCAGAAAGCTAAACTCTATGTTTCTATAGAAGAAATATTTGATTTATTTTGGCCAAAAAATGTTTATGCTATAAAAAGTACAAAATTAATGCACTAAACTCCCGCTCACTAGCACCCTACCTTAAGGGGGCCGCCTACCAGAGAGTTGGAATGCGTTGCAGACGTTCAGGAAATACGCGATGGTTAGGTAGTGTTTAATTTTTTACAAACTTGACTTAAGCCAAAAGGAAGATAAAGGTGGGGAACATGCTTATTTATTATTATCAACCTTACATTTTGATAATCTATGTATATAAAAAATTAATGAAAACTCGAAACTTGCTCATTTTCAATTACCTTTAAATGGCCTTAAGTATATTGTCACAGTTCTGAGACGAGGGTAACTTATAAATAATCCTAGACACAACCTTTCAAAAACAAATAAAGTCATTTTTTGATAGGGTCACAACAGAAAATGTGAAGATAATTGCTAATTCCTTTTGCTGTTTTGATGCGTCAAAGCTAATGCTTTTCAGCCATCAAGTGGCGCAGCCATATCCTCCATCTACGCTTTGGAAGTAAAGAATAGCCGGAGAAAGAAGGAAAGGCAGTTGACTCCTTGCGCATGCGCTCTTTTAGTTGGATGTCTGCCTTCGCCTTGTTGAGAGTTGAGACAACGCACAGTGAGCCGGCACATTTTTAAGTTTTAGGTGTTCATTAGAAAATATTAAAAATAATATTGATACGTACGTATACTGGAAATGTGTTTACAAACTGGTCCTGTGTTTCCGAACAGTTGTGTATGCTTTGCCTTCTTATGATAGCCATTATAATTATATATAAATAAAGTAGAATAATATTGTTATTTTCGATAAATTAAAACTACTATGAACAATAACACAAGTGTTTCCGAACAGTTGTGTATGCTTTGCCTTCTTATGATAGCCATTATAATTATATATAAATAAAGTAGAATAATATTGTTATTTTCGATAAATTAAAACTACTATGAACAATAACACAAGTGTTTCCGAACAGTTGTGTATGCTTTGCCTTCTTATGATAGCCATTATAATTATATATAAATAAAATAGAATAATATTGTTATTTTCGATAAATTAAAACTACTATGAACAATAACACAAGCAAAAGGGACTACTGTAAAGGGGAAAAAACTAGACTTCGACTATCTGCCCGCCGCAAAAAATTAGGATGGAATAAGGGGAAGAAGCGTTTTATTAATGGATCAAAGTAAGTACATACTGATTGATTAGTATAAAAACAGGATCTAGTTCACTGTTCAACGGTTGGGTGTTAGTTTCATTTTACCGTGTTGCTCCTATATTCAGGAGGACGGGGTTAAAATCCCGTCCGGAAGTTTCATAAAGCTAGTCCTGTGAAGTAAAGAACCATAATTTGAATTCTGTTGCTTGGATAAAACATTTATTTATTTATTTGGTCATTCCTTGTACTGTAAAAAAAACATTACATAAAGATAAATAAGAGGGAAAAGTATATATTTACTGTACGTATACTAATTACTAACAAAGTGATAATGGACAATTTAATTTCTTAAAATATGTATAACTATATATTAAAACAAAATTTTTATTACACCCAAGATAACATTTAATTTTAATAAATATTAATTCAGTTCTGATACGTGAAGGTTAACTCTAAAGCAATTATTACAATGTTTAGTGCCTGATTGGTTGTCTCAACTGAAAAAGTTCCAAAATCAGCTCTACAATATAAAAAACTTGAGCAATATATTTAATTTATGAGTAAGTGTGAATTTGCTTTTTCAATATTAAGGGGGCCGCCTCGGTAGGCGAGAAGTTTCCGTGCAGACTTCCAGAAATCCCGTCATATTTAATCAGTGATGAGTTAAAAAATATAGTCTGCTCATTTAATATAATTAAGACCCAAACAATGTTTAGCACAGTAATTAATTAGTTTTCTATTAAGTTTGAAATACTTTCAACTATATATTTTTTATTTAGTTGCTTGTGATACATATTCTTGTTTATTTTTTAAATGGATTACGTGACACGTAAAGAAGACAAACGTAGAGGGGAAAAAACAAAATTACGAATTTGTGCTCGCCGCAAAAAAACAGAAAGAAAGCCGTGGAAACATTTATTTGATAGAACAAAGTATATATATATAAAATTTATTTTAATAATAATAATAATAATCGTGAACACAAATGTTCTATAAGAAACGGTTAACTCAAATTAGAACGTGTTTTGTCATGATATACCTACAGTAGGCCATAAAAAACTAATAATCGATAACAATAAATTAAATAATTATTTTTTTTCAGACAAGGTGTTTTTCTCTCTTCAGGCAGAGAGGACAAAGCTGATTGTCGGGACAGAGTAAACCTTTCTCAGTCCACTCCCATTGAAATGTCCACAACGTTGGATTCAACCCAACTTGAAGACAAAGCTATGGAACTAATAAATTTGGAGATTAGTCAGCTTTGTCTGGGGTAGGAAAACTAAATTAATAGGTTATCCATTATAAATTTTCGGGAGCAAATAGTTTTGTGTGAACATAGCTACATAGCTACTAGCATACATACGGTATTTATTTCATTTTCATGTCCAATTTAGTAATAATCTCCACACGTTATATTTGACATAAGTCTACTAAATGTACCACACTCGGAGATTGAATGTGATAGAAGTTCCCAACCTGGGTTCGCAGGTCCCTAGGGATCTGCGAAGGCACCTGTGGGGGCCCGCGAAACAAATATAAGCCCTAGTATTTTTAAATTTTCTTTTATTTGAATTTTCACATCATATAAAAATATATGGTATTCACAATTTTCTAAAAAATCTCTTTTTTCCAGTTCGACAATATTTATATATATAATTGGTTACGTAGAGTACCATAAATGTGTAAGTGTTTTTATCTCAGCATGTATGGCTGGGGAGGTTAGAGGGCCGCGATGAATTATCATTGGCTTGAGGGGGTCTGTGAACTGGAAAAGGATGGGAACAACTAATATAGAATATCTATGTTTGTGTGGTCTTAGTGTGTGTGTGTGTGGGGGGGGGGAGGAGTTCTTGGGGTTGTTGACTTTTCTGTGCTAATTGTTAGGCCTAATATATTTCTAATAATGGGTTTCTTATATCAATACTATCAGCCTACTATCATAAACCATGCTGATTATGGTGAAGGAAATATCTATAGCCAGGGGCAGACTAAATGTATTGTCACAAGCGGAGAATAATTCTGCCACCCCTCATCCCACCCCACCCTTCAAGCATCGTGGCGATGATGAAATCAATCCTGGGGTCTTTGTTGAAGTCTGCAATAATTTAATCAAGTTGTAAACAATACCATACCATCCATTACACTGGAAAATGGCTATATGAATAGTTATGAAACGAACTATAAAGTTTTGACATTAGTTATAATTAATTGCGTACCATAACAAAGAAATAGTATTAGGTACATTAGATAACCTTCACCCTAAAGGGTTACGTAGAATTTACAATACAAGAATTGCATCCAATGATGTATTTGTATATACAGTCACATAATATATTTTATATAAATATAAGTACTATAATCAAAATAGTATTTGCTATAGTTATTGCAAGCTACGAAATTCCACCCATGGCATCCACTGGTGCCCCAAGTGTCCGCTTGTTTCTTTTGCACCTTAGTCCACCCCTGTCCACAGTAAGATTTTAGAAAAGTCTTTTTAGGCTCTTTTTTTATGAATAGCAAATATATATCTAGTTAAATAAAAACTCATCACTATTGTATTAAAAAAAATTAAAGTCTAAGACTTATTTATGAAAATTTAGCTATAAAATTCTATTTCTCAACTTTCGCCCTTGTAAACCTCTTGGCCGTAAATTCTCCTGTTGACAGTAGTAGGTAAATTAAAAAAAAATGTTCAGGGGTGCACCATAATTTTGTACCAGTTGCATGGATTGGTTGCTACCACTGGTGGCGGAACGTTATTTGTGTAGAAGGGTGGAAGGGGGAGGCGGCGGTGGCAAACGAAAAATAAGTTTTTTGAGAAGTTGCCTTCCCCCCTTCACCTCTCCCTTACTCTGCCCCTTTTCGCAATAAATTTTGGAAACTTGGATGTCCCTAAAAGTTATTTGGAGATGTCCTCCTCCCCAAATTTAGAAAATCAGATTATTTTAATGCTATTTGGAGAAGTCTTTTACAAAATTTTTTTTTAACTTAAATGCTTCTAGAAGCCATCTGGAGTGGTCCTCGCCTTTAATTGAAAAATAAAAATAGATGTCTCTAGAAACTATTTAAAGTGGTCTTCTCTAATTTAAAAAAAAAAAATTAAATCTTTAAATGCTATTTGAAATGATCCTCACCTGGACATTTTTGAAAATAGGATGCTTTTAGAATAAATTTGGAGTTGTCAGATGGATTTTTTAAAATGATTTGTATCTGGAATATATTTGGAGTGACCCTTTCCCAGAAAAATTAAAAAAATAATATTCCTCTAGAACAGGGTAGGTCCAGTGGGTCCCAGCCCCCCATGGAGAACATGAAGGATAAATAAAATATTAAATACAAAGGGACGATTTAGCAATGTTAAATCACCTTAAAGCAGTGGTTGAAAATAACCCAATGTCTTGATACAGTGTGAGCAGTGGTGCATCCATGATTATGTCATGAGGGGGGAGGGGGGGCGTGCCTACACCACAAAAGAAATACCTTTAGGAACCAATAGATCATAAACACCGCGTCTTACTACCCGTTAGGGTTATACGCACTTAGCTAATGTGTAATGGTAGGGTGATTGTGAGATGAAATGGAGGACCTACAGTTTAACGTGGGATCCGAACCACGGTGGAGGCCTGGCATTCCTCACATTCACAAGTTGTGAATAATACACGTCTTGTCAGAGGTGAAGGAAGGGTTTGGCAATCAGATAAATCTGTGCCGGGTCCAAGGATTGAACCCCGGACCCTCAGCACAGAAGTCTGACACCTTACCCCTAGACCACCAGGTCACCTTTAGGAACCAATAAAATGGTGGTCCGTGCCCTTGGGGCTTTTCACCCCTGGAGAAAAATTTGTAATTCTAAGGTTCAAAATGGTGCCCTTTAATTATATTTTGTACCTAATTGTTTCTGATTAAACTTATATGGGTTATAAATATATGTTACCTTCGATTTGATTGCCAGCTTTAATTTCTAGGTATATTCACTGTAGAATTTACATTTAGTTTGTGAGTATAATTTTTAAATTAATATAAAAATGAACTGTTAAAAATAAAGATGCCTAACTCAAGTGACTGTATTTTAGTTAAAATATGAAAATAAGTCAATAGTAAATAACACGCTCTTTACTACACAAAGGAGTGGTGAGATAGGAGGGTAGTGTGCGGGAAAGCCAGGGTTCGGAGTAAACGGGGTGAAACATGTGTTGTTCGAACACATTGGACGTATGTCTGCAGAGGAGCACAGCACCCTTCAATCCTTCAATTTAATTTTTGAAAAATATCTCAAAAAGGGGGGATTATAGCTCCTTAGTCCCACCCCCTTGAATCCATGCCTGAGTGTGGAACATGCCCAACTGGATTTAACGCTGTCTAGTCTGTATAGCGTTAAGTATTTTGTTTAGTAATAATGGATTTAATTGATTATTGACTTGTAACTTCTATACTTTGGATCCTCCTTTAGAATAATTTCTGTGTGCTCCCTGCTCTAGAATATATTTGAAGTGTGCTTCCACCGACATACTTTTGGAAATTGGATGCTTTCAGAAACTATTTGGAGTTATCTTTCACTACGATTTTGTTTTAATTTGGAAAATAATTTAACACTGTCTTGTTTACTCTCTAACCAATAGTAAACTAAAGTAAAGATCTCTAACTACCCCCACTTTGTTGATGAAGTAATACATTATAATTGTTTTTGGTCTCTAAAAAAACACAATACCCCCTCACCCAACACCCCTCTCCCTGCCCTCTTATTATATATTCTTATTTCTATGAGCACTCACCTCGAGATATCTATATTATCCGTATATATTATAGATTGAATTGAAGTCTCCCCTAAAATAAACCAAGTTGAACGCTAAATAGCTTGCTAAGGCACCCAATATTAATAATATTTTGGCCTCCTGCGTGGGAAAGCGACCCTAACCCAGTGATTCCCAACCTTTTTTCTTTAGAAGAACTCTTAAAATATTTCATAAAATCTTATCACACATTAGGTACGACAAGGGTAAATTATAAAATAGACATATAGATCATTAGGGTTGTTAAATACGAGTAATAATAATAAAAATAATAATAATAATAATAATAATAATAAATTTATACTTTTGAATAAAATATTTCAGGATTATTTATTGCCTATTTCTATTTACTATTACTAATTACTGTCCTCCGGTACTTGAACTTGGGTTATCACTATTCTTACCAACCTCACTTTTAATATTACTATCGGCACTATTCTCTTCATCTTCCTCGGGTACATGAGCTATATTTATATATCTCCACACTGTCCAAAAAATATTGTCAGATTAATAAAAACAAAGGTTGGAGATTCTCGCGGAACCCTGGTTAGGAATCACTGCCCTAACTCCTCCTTTTGTAATCTCATTACGGTTACTGTTTTGTCACTATCTGCCCTTAAAATTATCTTTTTTGCACAACTAAGCCTTCGGGGGCACAATGTACTACTTCACACAACGTATAGTTAACAATAATCTCTATCCCACTTTAAACTCGTTCTTTTTTTCAAGGATGTAAACTATCTATAACATTTTGGATTGACGTTGAACAATTATTTTCTAGGAGTTCTCCAAAAACATTTACGTCACTTCGTAATATGCAATTTGAGGAAATAAATCTAGAGAACAATAAGTCAGGGAAGACTCTATAATTTGTCCAGGCTCATTGCCTAGTCTAAATAAAAGTATTGAAATATATCCTGAAGTTGTTCTAAACATGGTTGATATAAAACACACTCGAAAACTTAAATCAAACTCTTAAAGATAAATAATTATTTATCAGCATTTATCATTGGACTCAAAAGGCTTTTATCCAACATAGCTTTGTAAATCTTGTTTAAATATTAATTTTCACATACAGATACGAGATTTTTAAAAGGATGTAAGGTAGCAATATAATAATAATAATAATAATAATAAATTATCATGGTGCCCCCCTGTCATTTTTTTCTGGATCCGCCACTCTGTGTGTGTGTGTGTGTGTGTGTGTATTATATGAAACAGTCAATGTGTTTCAACATTAATAATATTGATTATTTCTTATTGTTTTTAATAAGTTCTTACTTGATTTAATTATTTAAAACGTAAGGATCAAGCTAAACAAGATTGCCAGTGACAAGGAGGTCGGGGTTTGATTCTCGGCCAGGTTTACTAAGGGTAGTTTATCCGTAGCCCTCTCTCTAAACAAATACGGGTACATTTCATCAAAACTTTCCTTCCTCTTCCCCTATCAGCTAGAATAATCAGTGGAAATTAATGATAGCCTGAATAGGCACCTGAAATTAAAATGAATTAATTGTTGAAAATAGGTTACACATGACTATTTAACCTATTATTTATGTAAACTCTAGCTTTGTGTAGGCGTAAACAGTGTAGGTGATATAACAATATGTAGTCTATCTCATTTTAGTTGACAGTAAAAGTTAACTAATTTGACCCGCTTCGGTGGCCGCATGGTCACCCATTAGAGTAATTATTACATAAGCGTGTAATCCGAACGGGTTGTAAGACGCAGTTCTAAAAGGAAAAACCTCTTTGGTTTGATTAACAACGATGAGGTCGGAAGGGGGGAGGATTATTCCCGATTAAAAAAAAAAGTGAATGCTTTTAGAAGCTAGTTGAAGGCTTTTTTTTTTTTTACATCTTCCATATTTATAAGTATTTACTAAACATTTTACACAGATAGAATAAATCTAAGACGGGTTGGGGGTATAGGGCCGTGTGTTAGAGCTCCTTATACTCCTCGGTTCCGACGCCCTGCTATCAACTAAGTAAGGGTAAGATAGAAATTTAGTCTACACGTGATTAATTATTGTATAGTTAATATTCACATTTTCCTAAAAAAAAAGTGACATGTATAAAAGTGTGTGTTCTTCAAGACAATTTTTTTTTTAGCATCGCGTCCTACTACCCGTTCGTATTATAAGGTTTCAAGACAAGTTAAACCATCAATAGAGGATTGTGCTTGTTTGTGAGTCCTTCACGAGAATCTCAAGTTAGCAAAATATCACAAGATAAACACAGGCGGACAGCTGGACTGTGTAGTGAGTGGGGAGGCGATCAGCCACGCGCATTATTCCTCTTGACCTTGAAATAGTTTTCCATTTCTTTGCTTCTCTTCTTCTGACATGGGGTGGCAGGGTAAGTGTGAAGAGGATAAGATTAGAGAGAGACAGACGCTGTAGTTCAAGATAACAGCACAGAGCATTTTCATTTTAAGACATGAGGTCTAACACGAATGATACTTTCTCACGTACCAAGGCGGCCCCCTTAAAGACATTATTTAAATCAGGATATGTCATCACAATAAATTAAATTTGTTTAAAACAAAAAAATGTGTTAAATATATTTCGTTTGTTTTTAGCTAAGCTTGATAAGAACAGAAAATTAATTTGAATACATTTTTATCGCAACGGTTTGTAGAAGACCTGGGGCGCTAGCCCCTGTGACCAATCTACCTCCCCCCCCCATCCCCTTTAAAACTGGACTTGGAACTAGTTAATGTTTGATTTCAATATTGTTGATATTGTATATTTTTATTGATTGTTTAATTATTTAATAATTGATTTGTAACTAGCTTGCTCAGGATGTTACAAGTAGGGACTATAAACAAACTGGCAATGAGATTTTGTACTTAACGTCATAATTTGGTATAGTTTTGTTATGGCTTACCCCAAAGAAGAATGGGTCAAACTGCTAATCAAATTGTATGTATATAATTTTATTCATGTAGGTTTTATTGTTTTTAGTTCATGGACCAAAATGCATTAATTAATCCAATAGTTTAGTACACATCCATAGTAATCTAGCTATAACCATAGAACGGAAAATTTAACTATCTTTATATATATATATATATATATATATATATATATATGGTTATAGCTAGTTCTACTATGGATGTGTGCTAAACTATTGGATTAATTAATGCATTTTGGTCCCTGAATTAAAAACAATAAAACCTACATGAATAAAACTTGTTTGCCCCACTCCAAGGCATATATCATTGTTTCTCGCCTTTGCGCTGGTTTAATAATATAATGTTTGTTATCGTTGACCGACGACAGATGGCATTAGCAGAGTTCTCTGTCCTGAACAGGGGACGCCTCGTTTGATGCAAGGACAAACACAAGGGCCGTTATATTACTTCACACTTGGGGAAGGGTTCATTATTACATTTCAAATAAAAATGGTAGAACATTATAAAAAATATACTAGTTCCTTTAGTAAACCCATTCACGCCCTCTTTAGACAATAGTTGCTGTTGAAGATGTCCGACGTTTGATTGGAAAATACTGGGATGGTTTGTAAAATTGAAGATAATTAAATCACGGGACAATTTGGAATGATCAAATAATTTTTTTTCCGCCCTTGTTTTATTTGGAGGGAGGGACGAATTCAGGCTGCAAATGTTCATAACCAGTTTAATGGGGAAGAAAGGAAGGGGTTTAACACGCATGGTAGTTATTGTTCCGATGGTGGCAGAGAAGACAAACACCTCTCTTTTGTCTGGTGCCGTGTTGACGCAACGTGTTAATTTGAGGTGGCGAAGCGTAAGCAGTGTTGGAATTCTCCCGTAGCGAGCCGTGTTGGCTGTATTCTAATTAAATCAATCTGATCCTGAAGCGAGGGTAGCATTGTTGTGTTTAGAAGCTGTGTTTAGTTCTTGCAGACACACTTCTACAATAGAGAGCACCACAGGTCCCGCCTGATCTTTCAAGAGACGCACTCAAGTGGATGACGACATACGTGCGTCTCGTGTGCTATTAGAATTATTGTAATCGTGATCGTGTGGTGTAGTGTCAGGACTAGGAAGGAGGAATAAGAGGAATGAGACCAAATAAAGTGAGGAGAATATTCACATTGCACCTGGTTTGTATTAAACACTGAACTTCCAAGTTGAGAAGTTAGGAATAACATCATTGTTGTTCACTTAATAGTAGAACAATTCAATTTTTGGTAAACTTGATAACTATGTCAATCTAGCATAAATAAACATGGATATATGATGCAATATAATAGCCGTATAGGCGTCAAAATTTAAGTTTATGAAAAAGTTTGGTAATACAATCACAAGTCAATATCATTTAAAGAAATACATAATAGGCTACATGACTTAAGCCCTAACCAACATCTAAAAAGTTTTAAACGTTTTTTAAAAAAATATTAAAAATTGTGAAATTTTGAGTTAAATTGCTTTTAGCCAGTAATATGACAAGATAATCCAAACGTGTATATGTTAATTGTCCCACATTGAAATGGGAATAAAACAAAATATTTATACATAAAGAATTTTTAACAGAAATAAAAAAAGTTCGTGTAAAATTGAATTCATTCCTTAGCTTGTAATACCTTGTTCCTTTGAATGTTAAAAATTCTTTATAGCTTACCAAAATTTGAGGAATTAAAAATGCCACTGTCATTATTTTTACCAAGGTCACGAACATTGACAACTAAAATGTTCCTCTCAGCGTTGACAACTGATTGTAGAACAAAGCAATTAAGCTCCGTGTAGTTAAAATAGGCTGAACCTGAGTTCCACAGGCTTTCAATCCTAGCGTTTTTCCCATCGATGGCTCCACAGCAGTTCGGGAAGTTCCACAATTTCTCAAAACGTTCAGCAACTTGTATCCATTTTTCTGAAGAGGATTCTGGTAACATATACAGTAGATAAAACGTCCCATAAAACCTGACAAGTTTCAGTTACAATCTTCCCAGCTGATGTGGCCCAATGCAGAAGTTGTAATGTAGAGATTGAAAGCGTTCACCGGTAGCAAGGAATCTGAAACAACACAAGAAGAAGTACTGCAACGACAAATAAATATTTTCTTGAAATTTGGCGAAGAAATTGCTTTTGATAATAACTTCAATTTGTCAACCTCCAGAATCCGTCCATATGTTTAAATATGGCGGCCACTGAAAATACTTGAAAAATAAATTTTCTGCTTGATTTTTTTTTTTTTCAAATGTATCTCCTTATTGTACATTTCGGGTTTTGTATACATTTGATACTTCCTAGTGTGACATTTAATTGAAAGTATTTTAACAAAAACTACTCAATAAAGCTAAGCTCTTTATAGGCATACAATACGTCTAATAGGTCTACACATTAGAGCCAGTTGATATTTTTATAACCCAATAGGTGAAATTGTAGGAATTTGACTTCACATCAAACGATTTTCCCCCTTTCCATAGATTCGAGAAGACAAGATGTTTTATTTTGAGTAGGGCCGATTTCCATATTTTTAATTAATACCATCATACTTACCCTGCACCCATCTTCCCCGGTACCTCAGCGAATGTACACACTTTTTGAAAGGAGATAGAGTATATAATTAGCTGCTATGTGCAACACTTTCGCAGCACATTTAAGATATGTTTGTCATTCCTATCGAGGTCGGAAACATTCACATCAACAATCAGCCCCGTGGTGTAGTGGTCAGTGCACCTAGGAGTCCCAAGTTCGATACCCAATTGGTATCTTGGGTATATTTACTGAAAGGGAAATTACACCAAGTGTCACCAGGGTTTGTTTATTTAGGCTTAAGTTAGGTTTAAGTGTTTCTACTGGTTCCACACCATCATACGCATCATCATCATCATCATCATCTCATCAGGACATAGAAAGAGCCTCCACTGAAAGGATGTGAAGAGTCCACTGCAAAATTGATGGATGTCAAAAATCCTTATTTATTAGGAAACAGTTTCTAAGGTTTAAAACTTTTATATTGGACGACTATCTATTTTATTTAGAAAATATTAAACTTGTCTATTCTTTCAAGAAAGTAGAAAAAAAAATGAATTGTCTTATAATTCAAAAACATAAAATACAGTTTTTATGTAGACAAGCATTTGCTAGCTACACAATAAAAAGTGCAAAAACGCTGAATGTATGAAAAAAAATTCAAAGATTGATTAATGTAATTTAGCACTTATAGAACCAAAGAACAGTACATGGTACATGGGAAAGTTACCAATAAAATTATTATAAAGAAATGTATTAATACAATTCACTTATCTCTTGTAACTGTGATTCTTTACCTTTATTTTTGCTGTCCTTCCTCTCTATGCGAAAGCATACTATAAAACTCCCTGGCCTCTTGCCCACTAAATCGCATGAGATGTTGCAAGTCTATGAACTTCTCATACGAAATTGACAGGATATCTGTAGCATGATGTTCAGAATCATAAAATTGTACTATCTATCTGATAATGAGCTATCCAACAATTTCTTTTCTGCAACCTTCTCTTCTGTTTGGTTCTTATCACAGCTGCCACAAGTATCACATCTTGGGTATCCAAAACTTATGTAAACTGTGTATTAAAAATAGTTCAGTTAAACTCATAGGACATTGTTGGTAAGTTTTTTTCCTTGTACATCTCATACATTTTCTTCACATTTAACACAGCGGGAAGGTAAATTTTATCACTTTTGCACTTACAATAGTGACTAGACCTAGCATTAAAATAATCTAAGTGATTGGTTACACTGTTCTTAAGATTAGGAGGCATTTTACAATGTGAGTGACTGTATTTCCACCTCTTATCTTTTGGTGTCAGTCCAGTCTTCTTACACGATGTCTGTAATGTCTGTACCATACTTGAAGTTATGCCATGGATAGATATAAAAGCCTTCACACCCACACTGAAATCTCACTCACAGAATTATCATCACAAACTCTAACCTTGTAGGTGTAAACAGTTTCATGATATTTTGCATTGTTTTCTTATTTCCTGGCCCCATGTTTTTTAACTGCCTTAACTTACATTGAAACAAACATATATGAGTTTTGTTCATCATAGTTTGTCATTTGTTTGAATAAACTAATTCTATGTTTTTTACATTAGAAACATTTTTAAAACAATCAAGCCACACAAAATCACAGTCTGGGCCAGTCTCGTTACTACATAACTTCATTCATCCCACCACCTTTCTTCCTTTGCTATCTTGCAGCTGCCTTCATTTTACTTGTTACGGGTTCACTATCACTTTCTGGACTCATTATATTTGTATACAGAACCAAACAAAAAGGAAGCAATTATACAAACACCACAATTATCTAAAACAACAGACTGCATTACTGGTAATCTTACGGAGCACAATCAGATCTGTGTATTGCAATACACAGGTCAATGACATCCATCATTCTTGCTATGTTTACCAGTGACAGCCAGCATTCTTTCCCTGTATGGGATTTCTTCTTTCCTCTGTAACTCAGGAACCATAACCATTAATGCTGTGAAGACACCACTTGTAGCCTATATTGCCAGGCTCAACTCATTTTCGTGAAAATGTGGCATCCATTGTTTTTACAATGAACTCTTCATGTACGATTAATACAATCGGGCGTCCTCTGGGTGACGGTACAGTAATACTGGCTAATATTCCCACTACTGGGCTACGAATGATATTAATATAATAATAACATTAATAATGTTAACGTCCTCGAAAAAAAATACATTGCCCTCGTTATTAAATTAATCACTTGAAAAGGGGCTGATTGATCTTTAATTATAAGTGATTAATTTCTAGTTATAAGTTGCACTGTTTGTCAGTTTATAACAATTAATAGGACAGTGTATGTCCAAGCAATATTCTTTGGATTGGAAACAATAGTATGTCTGCACGCCAATATCCCGTCTAGAGTCATCTTCAGCCAATCACAATGATGGGCTTGATTGCTTCTAGCTATTTCTGGTAGATCGATGGTGAGGGGTGAGGACTGTGTAGACAGCACGACTATAGTTAAACGTTATATTCTTTTAGAAAATGACGCAATGTAATACTTACTTTACTTGATGAAAGTTAATATAATATCAAAACGACTCGTGTGCCAGACCACCGCTTGTTCTTACTAACTGTTCAGAGTGTACACATATGTACTAATTACGCTAGTAAGCTAGGGATGAGGAAGGTTCAATTTAAAGGACATACACCCCCATTTGCGTGAAGGTATGGTGATAAACCATTTAGGAATAAACCATTCTCAGTACTCCCGACCACAATTTGAGCCCCAATCTCCCTGTCATTGACAGTCTAGTCTAACACGTGGGTGACACCTTATACCATGCGGCCACCGAAGCAGGTCCCCACCATCGTAATAGTGATTCAAATTTGAAGCACAAATGAGGGCCTTACAATTTTGGATAAGCTTTTAGGTTTCAGGTGTTCCTAGATGTAGCTGGAATATTTGGACTTATTCGGCTTACAACTGTGGAAAAGCATTTTCAAAACACTTTTGATGAAACCTACAAAATTAATTAAAACATTAAAATTGCCTTAGCGTACAGGACTAGCCAAGTGATTTATCTCAGAAAAATATTAGATGGAGTTTTTATGCTAGGTGAAAGTCGTCATTGCAGCTAGGGAACTCAAAAGAAATAGACCTTGTTTAGTAAATATTTGTCTTTAAACTAAAGTGAAATTCAATATAAAATAAATCAGGATACATCGTCAAAGATGAATCTGGGTGAAATGTAATAGGGCTACAGCATAACTTATTTAATTCAAAGTCCAAGGCATATCTAAAAAAATTTGAATTATCCAAAATTAGAATAAACAATTTTTATGAGTATCTACGCAGCTGGTAGAAAATAAATCAATAACCTTAAAATATAATACATATAATCACACACATTCCATCTATGTTAGATAAAACACGCGTACACAATATATGCATAGTACATGAAAAACAAGAAAAATATAACCCAAAATATAAAAACTTAAATTAACATACGAGAATTACAGACAAATCAGTTTTTGCACTTAAATTACATTACGTTCGGAAAAATCGATATCTTGGTTTGTTGTAGTTGGCTGATCCGTACGCAATAAATATGATTTTTAGGCTCACTGGTATTTTACGTCTGGTTTGGATTCATTGAATCTTTTCAGGTCCACGTGATTGCATTGTCCCACACAAGCAATGAAAGTCGAGCCAACATATCCCGTTCTTCTAGGAAACCCTCTCACCACTAGTGTGGAATTACCCATTTTATCTTTTACTATCTTAAAGCTAGGTTTGACATGAGTACAAACTCAAAAAAATTATAAATTTATAGACTTAGAATTATTCAAATATATTCTTTTAAATATTAGAGTTAAAATGAATTTTTTTACTATTGATTCCAATAGTTACTTCATGGGAAATCATGGTGGGTTTGAACTAATCAATGTTGAACTACTCAGATCTTGATGTACTTATAGTCTCAATTATGTGGCTTAGAAATACGTCTGTTAATATTGTCAGACCGAGAAAAGAAGTCCCTGACATCAAACCAACTGTTGTGTGTTTTACTCTCATCAATAACCATAACAACCAGGAGCCGAGTCCCTGACATCAAACCAACTGTTGTATGTTTTATTCTCATCAATAACCATCACAACCAGGAGCTGAGTCCCTGACATCAAACCAACTGTTGTGTGTTTTATTCTCATCAATAACCATCACAACCAGGAGCTGAGTCCCTGACATCAAACCAACTGTTGTATGTTTTATTCTCATCAATAACCATCACAACCAGGAGCTGAGTCCCTGACATCAAACCAACTGTTGTGTGTTTTATTCTCATCAATAACCATCACAACCAGGAGCTGAGTCCCTGACATCAAACCAACTGTTGTATGTTTTATTCTCATCAATAACCATCACAACCAGGAGCTGAGTCCCTGACATCAAACCAACTGTTGTGTGTTTTATTCTCATCAATAACCATCACAACCAGGAGCTGAGTCCCTGACATCAAACCAACTGTTGTATGCCTTACTCTCATCAATAACCATCACAACCAGGAGCTGAGTCCCTGACATCAAACCAACTGTTGTATGCCTTACTCTCATCAATAACCATCGTAACAAGGAGCTGAGTCCCTGACATCAAACCAACTGTTGTGTGCCTTACTCTCATCAATAACCATCGTAACAAGGAGCTGAGTCCCTGACATCAAACCAACTGTTGTGTGCCTTACTCTCATCAATAACCATCGTAACAAGGAGCTGAGTCCCTGACATCAAACCAACTGTTGTATGCCTTACTCTCATCAATAACCATCGTAACAAGGAGCTGAGTCCCTGACATCAAACCAACTGTTGTGTGTTTTATTCTCATCAATAACCATCACAACCAGGAGCTGAGTCCCTGACATCAAACCAACTGTTGTATGCCTTACTCTCATCAATAACCATCACAACCAGGAGCTGAGTCCCTGACATCAAACCAACTGTTGTGTGTTTTATTCTCATCAATAACCATCACAACCAGGAGCTGAGTGAGTCCCTGACATCAAACCAACTGTTGTGTGTTTTACTCTCATCAATAACCATCACAACCAGGAGCTGAGTCCCTGATATCAAACCAACTGTTGTGTTTTACTCTCATCAATAATCATCGTAACCAGGAGCTGAGTCCCTGACATCAAACCAACTGTTGTGTGCCTTACTCTCATCAATAACCATCGTAACAAGGAGCTGAGTCCCTGACATCAAACCAACTATTGTATGTTTTACTCTCATCAATAATCATCGTAACAAGGAGCTGAGTCCCTGACATCAAACCAACTATTGTATGTTTTACTCTCATCAATAATCATCGCAACCAGGAGCTGAGTCCCTGACATCAAACCAACTGTTGTGTGCCTTACTCTCATCAATAACCATCGTAACCAGGAGCTGAGTCCCTGACATCAAACCAACTGTTGTGTGCCTTACTCTCATCAATAACCATCGCAACCAGGAGCTGAGTCCCTGACATCAAACCAACTGTTGTGTGTTTTAATCTCATCAATAACCATCGTAACAAGGAGCTGAGTCCCTGACATCAAACCAACTGTTGTATGTTTTACTCTCATCAATAATCATCACAACCAGGAGCTGAGTCCCTGACATCAAACCAACTGTTGTGTGTTTTAATCTCATCAATAACCATCGTAACAAGGAGCTGAGTCCCTGACATCAAACCAACTGTTGTATGTTTTACTCTCATCAATAATCATCACAACCAGGAGCTGAGTCCCTGACATCAAACCAACTGTTGTGTGCCTTACTCTCATCAATAACCATCGTAACAAGGAGCTGAGTCCCTGACATCAAACCAACTGTTGTATGTTTTACTCTCATCAATAATCATCACAACCAGGAGCTGAGTCCCTGACATCAAACCAACTGTTGTATGCCTTACTCTCATCAATAACCATCGTAACAAGGAGCTGAGTCCCTGACATCAAACCAACTGTTGTGTTTTACTCTCATCAATAATCATCGCAACCAGGAGCTGAGTCCCTGACATCAAACCAACTGTTGTGTGCCTTACTCTCATCAATAACCATCGTAACCAGGAGCTGAGTCCCTGACATCAAACCAACTGTTGTGTGCCTTACTCTCATCAATAACCATCGTAACCAGGAGCCGAGTCCCTGACATCAAACCAGTCCCCAAGTTCTAGTCCCACCTCCCTAGCTCCCTCCATTAGTGAAAGAGCAGCCGAAAGAATTACCTCAATAAAACTTTTTACCTTCTTCTAGCTCTTGTGTACAACTATAGGGATCGTTGTTAAATTCGCCATCATAAAGCCAACAAATCAAACGATTGAAACTGGCGGGGGGAGGGGGAAGACCAGGTGTTAAAGTTCTCTTTGTCCCACGAATTTGTCGGCTTGCAATGGGTCGCGCCCTCTAAACACTGACTTAGAGCACAATGGACTCTCCATGACTTCTGCCACCTTTCAACCGCTAAGATGTGGGGACCCCCCGCCTCAAGAATCAACACGATTCGTCACGCAGTCTCATGGTTTTAAGATACAATCAAAAGATAAGTGGACTATTCGCGTAATCGCAAACTTGTGTTGATTTAAAGTACGAGGGGGAACTTCTTACTGCATTATTACGATAATAAACATATACTTGAGATTTAATTAATATTAAAACTATAAAAAACACTATTTCAAAAATAAATGGGACGGTGCACAATACAGACCTTCTTGCTCCTTTTTCTAAATTATAATATAAATTGTTAAGGAAACATTTTATTTTAGTTCTGTGCATTTTAAATTCATCTTTCAAAACTTTTTTTTTAATATCAGCATATTACAGCTCAGAAAATATTGATTTTATAAAATATTCTTTCAAATAAATTTGTTATTTACAAAAGAGTCTTACAACTTTTAAATGATAAGCTATTTCGTATCTCAAAGAGTCGTAGAGATACAATAAAAATCGGAGCTATCCGCATATTGTGAGGTATCCTCTCAATAATTATTCAGGAAAAATGGATTAGCAATTTAGTTCGTAATCGTAACCAGTGCCTAGATAAGGATTTTAATCAAAATTATTATAGCCCATTTAGAGTTAGTTGATTTTTTCACCGTAGGTAATCTACTGTTCATATTAGGGATGGATTGATATTTCAAAAATTTCCTCTAGGGAGCCTTAGGAAACCCTTAGATACCACGTTTTAGTCATATTGGTAAAATGGTTTTGGCTTTTAGTAATAGCCAGACAAACAGACGGTAAGGAGTTGTAAAATATATCATCAGTGTCATCTAGAACTCTATACATCCACACTAACATTAATACAAGGAGATGGATAGTACATAATCAGTGTTAACTAGAATTGAATAAGCTAAGGAACTCCGTGGTGTTAAAGAGAGTACGAGGAGTACGCAGATCAAGGAGTAAGAAGGAGTTTCATGACAGGAGTACGAGGAGTTTAATGGTAGAAGAGTACCATGTTTCAAAGAGAGCAAGAGCCTACCGTCCAAAGGCCATCAGGCGAGAAAGAGTCTACTGTACAAGGGCTGTCCAGAGAGAAATAGCCTACTGTACAAGGGCCATCAAGAGAGCAAGAGTCTACTGTACAAGGACCATCAAGAGAGCAGGAGTTTACTGTACAAGGGCCATCAAGAGAGCAGGAGTCTACTGTACAAGGGCCATCAAGAGAGAAAAAGCCTACTGTACAAGGGCTGTCCAGAGAGCAAGAACCTACCGTACAAGGGCAACCTTGATGATAGTCAACCACCAACCAGACGTATTCGACCACAGTTCCGAAAGTCAAAGCAACAACTCAAACAGTCAATGTCCAGGTGGACATTTCACTGACACAATTAAGCTGGCTTGACAGAACCTACTCCTTGAGAGTGTCAACTTAAATCACAACGTGGGACGTCAGACACCACAATACATGGTGGTAGAATCTACAGTCAATTTTCCATTGCCAATAACACATTTCTAGGGCGTGGCAACCTTGACACCCAGTCTTTGAGGGGAACACCTTAAATCACCACAATTATATGGAGTAGTACCTCTACCTGCATGCCAAATTTCATTTTCTGCCTCATAAATAAAGATTTGTTTATTTATAATCCCACACACCTTAATTTCTTGAAGACCTATTTTGAAATTTCTCATATTTAGACTTACTGGGTTGAACCCTACCCGCAATTTAAGATATTTCACCTCGAATTATTTTGTCATTGTGTTTAAGTTTTTTTAAAACCTTCCTGATTTTTTTATCCCTACATCTTACCAACTGTTAAGGTTATACGTTTATATTATAACTACTCTAATGGAAAAGAGATAAGGAAGGAACCCATTTATCCACATTTGCACGTGGGAGGAGAGTGGGAAACGGTTTACGAAAGAACATCATCAGTAGGCCCAACCAGGATTCGAAGCCCCGTCATAAGTAGCACAGTCCAACATGAGAGTGACGTCTTAGATCATTTGGCCACTGAAGCGGGTGATACATTTTTATCTTCTATCACAATGAGAAGTAGTTTTCATAAATTTTTAGAGATTTCGAAACACTTCCTCCATAATTTTTCAACCCCCACTTAAAATTTCAAATAGTTAATAATTATTTAGGTATTTTCAGTACAATGCTGGAAAATTTAAAAAAAATTCTACAGCTAAATGTTATTTTTATGTTAATATAACCCCTCCCTTCCTTTTTCCCGGAGTCCCAATTAAAATTTTGAAATTATCAAACTTGTATGGCTATTTTGAGTTGTCGGTCCCTTTACCTCTGACTTTTAAGTTTTACGTTTTAAGAGTTAATGGAATATCTGATGTGTTATTTCTTCCCGCATACCAAATTTTAACTGCTATCTCACCTTAAAACTAACCCAAGAAATTTCCCAAATACCGATTTTAAACTTAAACCAGTCGTTCACATTGACTTTTTTTAAAAAAAAATGTGTTTGAAGTGGCTCCTATATCTGCTTACAAATTTCAATCTTATATCAAAATGGAAAATAGTTTTTTAAGTGTTTTTAAATATAATTATGTCTTGTGATAATTCTTCATTTTTTACAACAATCAAACAAAACAGAGATTATTTACAATACAAGACTCACTTGATTTAGATTAGTTAACAAGATTACCACCAGATTGTTACAATGTACAGCCTGGGTATATAGGCGTGAATTAATATATTCTGACAATTTTTATAGACGTTTTGGAAATATTGAATCCCTCCTATTTCACCAAACCACACTTAGAAATTTCAAATATTTTTGAATTATTTTGGTATTTGGAATTATTCCACTACATTCCTACCGAATGTCAATGTTCTATCCCCCCTAAAGTGAGGTGTATGTTTATAACCCTCCCCCCGCCTCCCTATCCCTCCAATTCCCGGAGACCTATTTTGAAAGTTCCCATACTTGGACTTTTCTGGTTCTATGGGTTGATCCCTTTATCTGCTTACCTCCCTATATTTATGTAAATTTTTTAATTTTCTACTATGTGGGAAGGGATTAATTCTATTAGTTCTGGAAATTTCGAGGGAGGCGGAGCTCATCCTACCCCCATTTTCAAATACTTAATTTCAAGATTAAATTTTCTTCAGGGTGTTTGGGGTGGTTCTTATAGCTTCCTGACAAATTAAAATCTTCCACCACATTAAGAATTAGATTCTTATATAAGTTTTGTAAATTTTGAAACCCCCATTTTCCCAACGTCTAATTAAAAATTTAAAATATTATTTAGGTATTTAAAGAGCTCTTATTACATTCCTGGCAAATTTTATTTCAATTTTATATCTCACCTAAGAGTGTGGTTTTATGTTAATATACCGCTCCCCCCCCCCCCCCCCCCGCCTTTTTTTCCACAGTCCCATTTAACAATTTGAAATTATCAAACTTTGTTGGTTATTTGGAGTAGTCCCCTTACCTCCCTGCTGAGTTTAAGTTTCATACCACTCTTGTAAGTTGCTGTTTCAATGAGCTTTGAAAGTTTTGTGCCTCTCTCCCTCATTTCAACAAATCCAAACTAGAAATTTGAAATTTCAAGACATATTTAATGTTTTGGAGTGGTAACAATGCCTGCCTACAAAATTATCTACCTTCCCTTATAGGTAATTTAATAAATTTAGAACTCCCAAGGTTCCCAAATTCCTCGTACTTCATTTTGAAATTTCCCATCTTTAAAATTCTCTGGTTATATGAGGCAATCCCTATACCATTTTGACATATTTCATATTTCTTGCCCATCTAGCCCACAACACACTCAGTAGTTTGAGGCTCCGTATAGTTTGAAGTAGGAATGGGCCAGACTCACATCCTCTTACATACCACCCATCCGAGTACTGATAGAGATGACTCACAAAGAAAAGATGTGGAAAACTAGACATTCCTTGTAAGACAACTTCCTGGAGCAAATATTTAATAACGATATATTTAAAAACCTGTAATTATTTTCATTTCTCTCGGTTATTCCGTATAGTTCAAGATAGTTCTGGTCCTCTTTAACTAGAACTATCGAGACTATAGTGTCAAGGAGCCCAAACTTGATTTCTCAATATCCTCGATGTTTTGAGCACTGCACTAATTACGCTAACAGTTTTAATGATTAGGAAGGTTATATTTATAGGAAGTGTACTCACATTTGCGTGGAGGGAGAGTGGAAAACCATTTTAGAAAACCAACATCAATAAACCCGACCGAGATTCGAACCTCGACCTCCCCGGTATCGGAGGTCTAGTCTACTGCGAGAGTAGCAAGTTAGACCACGCGGCCACTGAAGCGGGTGTCTTCAGCTATCGAAAGAATTTAGAATCAAATTTTCTTGATTTCCATTCTTAGCTCCCAAATAATACTCCCTATTCCGACTGCTCTGCCTCCCATACCACAAATAATATATATAAAAGCTTAAAACATATTAAGTAGAATGATAATATAAAACACTAAATATATGAGGAATGAATTTACTAAATTTAAGGCTTATGACCTTTTATTTTAAAAATTTACAACCACACAGACTTTGAGTGACCCTAATATTCTCGATTGAAAACTAAAAATACAGGAATAATAGTTTCTGTAAGCCCTGATCGTACACCCGCTTGGTATATAATTTTACAAATAATATCATTAGAAATTACATGGTATTTTAGCCTAATTAAAGGTTCATATAAAATACAAATTTAAACAAACAGGGTACTCACTGCATTAGGAGGAAACAAATAAAAGAAAGACATTTCACTTTTGATGGTTAAAATATACAAAAATACTTGAGTATCAGGGTTGCTGCACGTTCAGGCTCAACAGATGGAGGACAGCAATCTTCTTCAAGATTAATTCAAGAGGCTTTGCTGCTAATTGTTTGATAGTAAGAACTAAATGTATTGTATAGCTTGTCCCTGTAACAACTAGCGCCAGTCCCCGTGTAGTAGCTAAGTACGAACTATTTCTTAACCGTGGAAAACTATTCCAACACGGCTCAATACGCTCTATTTCTAGCTCAGAGAGGAACAACTATTATTATGTTTAGTTTGTATTTGTACACTACGTTTGCTCATTATGCTAGCAGTCTAACCTTAATGGACTATACTATGACCCTACATTATAAGCTACGCCATAGTGTAACAATCCAAGGTAAGCTTGATATAATCAATTCGTCATAGGAGGGGTAGTAGAGCAGAATATGTTAAACTGTTGAAAGAAAAAACATAATTAAAACAAATTTTTTGTTGTGAAAGTTTTTACTTCCAAAAAATTTACAAGAAATCAATATAATATAATCTTGAAGATCTATGGTTTGGCGAATGAATACATGAGGGTATATATGTAAGCTTTTAGTCAGTTCCCAGCCCTCGTATGGTGAATGGACAATACCTCTGTAAGTACATTTTATAAACACTGGACTATTGCAACATCAGCCAAGTTACAAACTTAATGGGTTGTAATAACTGGGTAGCACACATGTCAACCAATTGTTTTAGGCACTGTCCGAGACATAGTCCGTTATTTCACCACGTTGACACGGAAATGGACATAAGTAGATTAATATTAAAATGAACAAACAAGGAATTCTCCAAGCACATTACATTTTATGGCAAAGGTTTTTTTCGACTAGCTTCCAAGTTATATTTATGGAAAAGTTTTAGGCTGAACAGAAGATGAACTTCCCAGATAAATATCTTATTACAGTTAGAGCATTGTTATTACTCTCCCATAGACAGGTCTAATAACCCCACCAGCAGGCAGGAGAATGGGGACGGGACGGCAGGAAACATAACAAGTAATTAACATTTCCAGATGGAACCTCAAATGTAAGTTGAGAGTTAATTCATGATATGCGGGTTTGTTCGTATGACGAGTGTAGGACTGATACGATGATATGAAATTGACAGTTATTATTATTATCTCTGTAGTAAAGTGGTGCTCAGTATTTTGGGTCTGAAAAGACACCTGCAACCGTTTCATGTTACATTGGCTTGTGGTCAGACTTGTTCCTCTCAGTCATCATCAAGTAACTCCCCAAAGACGGTCGTACAGAGATAGGAGACCTGAATTACACTTCTTCAAACGTAATTTAGAATAATTGTTGCAGTTTCTAGATGGATTGACACTCTTGACTGAGTAGTACCACGTGTACATTAACATGTGTACAAATCATTTAGGGTACCTAGGCCTGAATATATCATTTGATTCAAACTAAATTTCACTGTCATTATATTATGTTGGTGTAGTTACCCATTAAAATAAAAAAATTTTTTTTTTAATGAATCAAAAAGAGAGTTACATTATTGATGAGTTTTTTTTAAGTATGGCGCGTAGTGAAGTTTGTTTGTACAGTGTTTCGGGTGGTATTTTAACAAGGGTTAATTTAGTTTATCCAACAAATATTGTTCACCAGTGATGTTATTTGAGAAAGAAGATTATCTTGTACCGTGAATCGATTGGATAGGTGAGCTGTTTGCATACATGTTACGCATGTGATATAATAAGTTCGTAGATAAATAACTCCACTTTAAATACCATTAACACTTTTGTTTGTATATAACCAACCTATTGAAAGATGGCAAATAAGTAATAATTTTATGGAATAAAAATAATAGTTAAATAATTAATAATATAATAAAATACATTCTAAAAGGCATGTAAATTTAAATTACCGTTCAAACAAATTTATTAGCACTATAAACAAATCAACACTTTGTATGATTTATTGTGAAAGGTGCTAGATTTAGTGAAAATATTGAATATGTCCTGAAGACATTTCAAACCACGCTAATCCACAACATTATATATGCCGATGTTGGCTGTAGACCAATGTTGGCTGTAGACTATTGTTGACTGTATACTAATGTTGGCTGTAGACTAATGTTGACTGTAGACTAGTGTTGGCTGTAGAATAATGTTGACTGTAGACAAATGTTGACGGTAGACTAGTGTTGGCTGTAGAGTAGTATTGGCTGTATACTAATGTTGACTGTAGACTAGTGTTGGCTGTAGAATAATGTTGGCTGTAGACTAGTGTTGATGGTAGACTAGGGCTGCCGTTGACAAATGAAACTAGTAAATAATGTGGTATTCAAGATTTGTTTACATTATTTTAAAATATGTAAGTCTAAGTAAAGGTAAAATTTCATTTTTTTTACTAACATAATATGATGTGAATAAAAAAGTCCTGTAATGCCGAAGCAACTCAAGAGAAAGGCTTGCAACAAATTACAAATATTGTTGTTTTTTATTGCCACGCATGTAGGAGTGTATGTATAAAGTAGCCCCTAAACCCAATTTGAAATGATAACACAGCATTCATAGAGAAACTGCAATGACTTACAACTATGTATTCGAGGCATTAATATTGTTGGACTGTAAGATGTAATATCAATGGTTATGAATGTATACTAAAATCTTGTACATAGGCTACATAATTATATGTAACAAGTCCACCTTATAAACATAATACACTTTATAATAAGCATAATGTACAATATATAATATACCTATGCAATATACTTATTATTTCAATATATATTTATATTTGAATAGCTTTGCACAGAATTGAATATAGGTTTTTATCATATAAGATTACATATACTGTTGCATATTAACATTATAATTTTAGGCCCTACCCCTTCCAACACAATAAGTTCCCATGCTCGTCCATTTCTTTGTATGTCTACTTATTTAGGTATTTAAAGGAGCCTAAGTAAATGGCCAATTTTTTTAAAATGTTGTTGGTTAAAATTATTATGTCTCTTATTTATTAAGCACTGTTAGAAGTTGTAAGGTATAGTGTGTCAATACTTTCAAGAATAGTTTTTCTATATGACTTCTTGAAATTTTATTTTATCTGTCACGCAAACTCTAAAAACGTTCTAACTTCTTAGAAAATGTTTATTCACTGCATGTTTGTAGGTATCATGAAAATTAACAAATGATAAAAAAAAACTCTAATTTAGTTCAGATTAAAACGCTATACAAGAAAATGTTCTTTAAAACTTCAAAAACTGCTGTAGATAGTTTTAACTAATTTTTAAATCATGGTAGCCAATCCCCCAATTCAAATTCCCCCCAAGATGCAGGTTATTATAGGCCTAGTATTAGAAATGTTGATATTCAACAGGGACGTACTGACGTGAATAACTGCATAGCATTTCAGTTTACTTTATTTGAACCTATGTTTGGAAGTTCTACTATTTGATTTTTACTTAGTTTTTTTTAGTTAAATTTCACCATTATGATCTCGCATTCAAATAGTTAACTCTCGTTTCTAAAAAAATTTCAAATCACCGTCCTAAGTGTTTAGTTTATAAATAATCACACAGTAGGATCTAGATAGTTTGACATTGGTAAATACGAGAAAATGGATAGTTAGAATCCACCATTACTCCCATGAAATTCCTATTTAAATCAGGTAAAAAATTAACCTTTAATTCCAATTTTAAAAGGAAATATTTGGATTGTTCAAAGTCTACACGTTGATAATTTTTTCCAAGTTTGTACTCATTTCAAACCTGACTTAACGATAGTAAAAGCAAAAAGCGGTAAATTATGTACCGGTAGCAAGCCGGTTTCCCAGAATAGAGGATGTGTTGGCTTTCGTCGCTTCTGTGTGACAATGTAACCACGTGACTCCCTCTGTGTGACAATGTAACCACCTGATACCCTCTGTGTGACAATGTAACCACCTGACACCCTGACTGATGTCCGCTAGTTTCATATTTTAATTTTTCTAAGATTTTATATTTTATGTTTAATGTATTTTGTTTTTACAAGATTGTGTATGTGTTTCATTAGAAATTATTGATGAATTGTGTACCAACATAGGCGCTGATTTATGTAAATTATTGGGGATGGGAGCGGGGCCGGACCCAATGGTTTCAATTTTATGCAAAAAAATAGTATATTTTCAACGTCATGAGGGAGAAATAAACTTCATAAATATTTTAAAGTTCTTTTTGCATTTTTTAAAATACAAGTTTATAGAAGCTAACATAATAATGTCACCTAACATTCTGCAGTGACATACATTTTACTAAACAAACATATTCATAATAAATAGAAAAAAAAACACATTTACTACACTGTAATTTGAACTTATTTTTTATTATGAACATGTCTTGCAGAGTAAAACTTCTATCACTGCGGGATTTTAGGAAACGACTATGCAGGATCTTATAAAGTTGGATTTAAAAAAATAATTTATTATAAAATTTACAATAAAATAAACTTAAAATCCTGATCAAAGTGTATCATAACACTCAAGTGTTAACAGAATATTCATTAATATTGTTTACACATTAACTTTTTTTTGTAATCCATAAAGCTTCTACAATTTTGAGTTCCTTCACTTTTTTACAATAAAAATGTTTGACAGTAAATAAAATACAGTAATTATTATTTCCTAAAATATTAAAATTGAATATTCCTTTTAACAAAAGATTGGTATTGGTATAAAATTGTAGTAAAATATAATCCTAGTAAGTAGTAACCTATCCTTAGAAACGATCAGAAGACCACCCTAGAAACCCCTTCCTACCATGAGCAGCCTATAGCACTTCCCCCCTGTCGAGCATAACGTGGATTTATTCTTATCACCTGTAAGGGATGTATTTTAGTGGCTCTCTTTTGTAAATGATGGCTTCACATCGTAGTAGATATAAAATAAGTAGGCCTATGCAAAGTCAGAAAATATACATCATGATTTAACAACTAAATTTTTAGGGAGGCCCACCCAGCCTCCTCATAACAATTGTTGGAGGGGGGGCAAAAAACATTCTGCCCCTTAGAGTCGGTGCCTATGTGCACCAGCTGCTTATATACTCATAAAAATGATAAATTCAAATTTGGAGTATTTTGAATTTTTATTTTATATATTTCTACTGTACTCGTATGTAACAAACTATAGAGCCAATGTTTATTTGTTGATTTTTTTTTTTTAATATTTACTGTCTACAGGGCAATTTTGTGTTTTTAAAATAACATAAAATGATTTCTTTATTCGTTACCATCATTGATCTTTTCAGATTTACGACATGAATTTTAGTTAATGCTCCACAGAGAAATAATCTGCCAATGCACATCGTACAGAATGATATGTCTGGAATTATATATAACTGACATTGGATCACTGAATTTAGATACATACGGATTTAATTTGCATGATTCTTCCTGGTTTTAAGCCAGCTATTACGATACAAATGACTTGAACAGGGTGGAGAGAGAGTTGGAAACCACATTGTTAAAATACCACCCCTGGCTTACTCAAATCTGACCACCCACATCAAAGTATATCACACTTTCCTCGCATCCAACCCCAAATGCGAATAATTAACACTTTGAAACTTTTCTAAATAACAATATATACTGTTATCCAATGTTTCTCGAACTGTGGCACGCGTACCCCTAGGGGCACGGTAATGGTTTCAGGGGGTACGATATACACCACTGAATTATATTTATCATTAAATAGTTCTTAAATAATAGTGAATGTAATAAACAGATCAGTGCATTTTTGACGAGATGGTTTAGAGTCTTACCATCCTTTCTTTCACTCTGTCGGGCCTTTATTTAATTTATCACAAAAAGTCTTGTATGAACTTTGGAACGATTGTTTTTATATATACAATTAAAAATTCTATTAAAATTGGGATATACCGTTTACAAGATAGCAGGTATTTTTTTAAATGTTTTTATTACGAATAGATAAAATGGGTACGTTTGATAGGCCATGGCCCCAAAAGGGGTACGTTTACTATGCCATGGCCCCAAAAGGGGTGCATGACTAAGATAATTTGAGAAACGCTGGTATAATCTATTATAGACATTAATTTAGTAATAACAATTTATGAAACATAAAACCAAATTGAGCCATCACACTTACACTATCCAGTACAATATTTATATTCTCACTTTAGTCTACAAGAGCTCACTAAAGTTGGATTTAATTCATCGACAGGCAAATTGATATACAATATTGTAATTAATTATCTTGATTTATTTAATACGAGCTTGGATTGGCTAGGAATGGTTTTACATGTCTGTAAATTGTAAACTACAGATGCATTGGCTAAAATAAATGTAGTGTATGTGGTTTATTTTAGGAGGGCTATTTTTTATTTTTAGTACCATATCTTACTACCCGTCCGGGTTATACACTTATGTATTAACTACCCTAATGGTTTTATGGATTAGGAAAGATATATTTAAAGGAAGTGTACCCTCATTGGGGGGAAGGTAGAGTGGAAAACTATTTTGGAAAAGCCACCCTCAATACACCCGACCAAGATACCTATGATTTCTATACGTCCATCACAGACTCTGCCTCAAAATGTTGAGCAAAAAAATACCCTGATTACAGGACGATTTCTGAATAGCTCAGTGGTAGATCATTGGCATACAAACCCAAGGGTCCCGGTTTTGATTACCATTTTCAAGTTTACGAATATTATAAACTACAGCTATTTTGTAGTGACGTGATGTTATATACTTACCACCACGTCTTACTACCCATTCGGGTTATACGCTTAAGAAGTAATAGTTACGCTAATGGGTTAGGAATTAGGAATTAAATTTAGAGGAAGTGAACCCACATTTTCGTGGAGGGAGAGTGGAGAACCATTTAGGGAAAACCACCCCCCGTTCACCCGAGGGAAATTCAATACTTGATCTTCCTGTCCTCGGCAGTCTAGTTAACCACGAAACTAGCGCGTTAGCTAACTACGCCACCAAGGCGGGTAGACGTGATGTTAAGGATCTACTGAAACTATTTTGTTTTTACCGCGTGTAAGTTTCCGTTTGACCTACACACATTCATTATTTATGCTTATGGGTTAGGGATTAGGAATATAGGATGGATAATAAATGTACCCCAATTTGCATTGAAATAGGGGTAGTGGAAGACCATTTTGGTTAAACCACTCCCAGTACACTAAACCGGGATTTGAACCCCAATCTCCCTGTCATCAGTTTATTGCGAGACACCTTTAAGCTATTTGGGCACCAAAGCCAGCTAGAACCCAGGGACGGGTCAAACCCCTATTTTACAAATCTGTAACTTGAATTTAAATCAGAATTTTGTAAAATATTATGAATATAGAAACAGATTTTATTTAAAAAAAAATTGAAAGTTTAAATAGTAACTATATTTTTTTTGTGTGAAAATGTGTTCATTATTACATTCATACATTCAGTTAAGTAGTACTGCTTTGTGGTATTTTGTTGTTAGGGTGAAACTGTAAGGGACGCAAGAAAAGGCAGAGTTCTTGCAGATTTTATAGCAAAACTTTTTTTTTAATAAAAATAAATCAAATATCTCTCCAGTAAACCCATAGTTTAATTTTCTCACGCGGTGAAGCCAATAGTTTTTGAATATCTTGAATATCTGACATGAGCACAGCGGCTTTAAACGACAAGCTTTTTAACTGAAGATAAAATACATTATGAAATTCCATAGCACCCTTGATTTATTTTGATCAAAAAAAGTTTTGAAATAAAAACTTTTAATGATATGGGTCACTTTTAATGCCCCACATAGGGCAACACTTTTTTAATGTTAGGGTTCGCGATTCACATTCCATGCGTGTTGATATTGTACTGTTTAGGTTAATTTGACTTATAATCAGGATTTATAATTGAGGGGCCTAAAAGGAAAGGGATACAAGTGACGTTTTAGTGAAAAATGAGTAAAGTGCATAAATCCAAACTAGATACACCAAAGTAGATAATGGCAAAGGGATACAACTAAATTCCCACTCAGTGCTGCTCTCTGGTGACTTGAAATTATACTGTTTTGAGAAACCTTCATCTGCTTACAAGCAAAAGGGTATAAGCTCACTTGTATCTCTTTGCCATTAATACTCTTTTATCTATGGAGCCAATGTTAAAGATTATGTCCATGCATGCCGTTATAAATGTAATGACAATTTCTCTTACGAAGACAGGAAAGTCATTTTTGAGAAATACTGAGAGTTTGGATCATGGGATCTGCAGGCAGCATTTATGAATTCTTGCATTGACAAACTGAACCCAAAAAGACATGATGCAAACGCCCAGTATTCAAAATCTACGAGCAGTTGCATAACTTTGAAAGGTCAACGTGTATGCAAAGAGTTTTTCCTAAGAACGCTTGACATAAGTAACAAACTATTTTCTAATGTTCTGAGGAAGAAAATTACTAGTGGTATCATAGAGACTGACAAAAGAGGCCGTCAGTCTCCGTCAAACAAACTGCCACCCTCTCAGATTGATTTTGTCAAAAATCATATCAAGTCATTCCCAAAATTTAAGTCTCACTATGCTAGGAAATATAATCCTATTAGACAGTACCTGGATTCTTCACTTAGTGTAAACAAAATGTTTGAGCTATATTTAGAGACGTGTCAAACTGAAGGAAAACTACCAGTGAAACTTCATTCTTATAGGATGATTTTTAATAATTGCTTTAAACTAAGCTTCCACAAACCTTACAACGATACATGTACCACATGTGATACATATAAAAACACAATCAAAAATGCAACTGAGGAAGAGGATAAAAAAGAACTTCGCTTATGTAAGGCTGACTCAGCAAGAACAGGCAAGAAAAATGCCAGAGAGTTAGCAAGGAAGTTACCAAGTCGTGTTGCAATATCTTTTGATTTACAAAAAACTTTACCAACACCTCTGTTGACATGCAGTAAAGTGTATTATTTGCGTCAGCATTGGGTGTATAACTTTGCTGTACACGATATTGCGATTGGAAAAGCCAAAATGTTTATGTGGTCAGAAACTGAGGGTTCAAGAGGCTCTCAGGAGATAATATCTTGCCTTCTGAGGTTTATCGCAGATCTTTCACCTACAGTTAACCATATAGATGCATTTAGTGACAATGCAGGTGGGCAAAACAAAAATAAGAATATTGTCCAATTTTGGGCTCATGACATCAGTAATACTCTTGTAACATCGGTAGATCACCGATTATTGGTGTCAGGACACTCCTTCATGGAGTGTGAACAGGATTTTGCTGTTATCGAGAAGGTAAAGAGGAAATGTTCTAATGTTTTTGTTCCTGATGACTGATGTTCAGTAGTTTCCAAAGTCAGCAGTAAATTCAAAGTACAAAAGATGGAACTCAATGACTTTTGATCAATCCAGGCAGTGAAGATTCACATGAAAGATAACATAGTTGGCATCCGAAAAATGCAATGGCTGCATTTTGAGAAGTATACACCATTCTCACTCTTCTACAAAGATACTTTAAATGAAGAAATGCTCTTTGAACGGCTTGATTTTAAAAAAAGTTCTGACAGACCACTCATCATTGAGCTAACTTCACTCTATGAAACTCCATTAAAAATTAAACTACCAAAGTTCAGGAACTTAATGGAACTGCTCCCATTCATTCCTCCAATTCACCACAACTTCTACAAGTCACTGCCCTATGAAGTATAAGAAAGGAAAAGAAAACCTACAGGAGCACAAGACACAACACGACAAGGAAACATGAATGAAAGAGCAGAAGAAATCGAGGACAACGATGATGACATTTTACAATCAGACTATGATGAGTAGAAAAAAATCATCCAAAAAGAGGCGTCACATAATGAATAAACTTAGGGTCCTCATTATTTTATGTTTCACTAGGAAAGAAGAGAAAACAATAATTTTCAAGAATTTTGAGAAGACAATTTTTTCAAAAATTATTTTTAGTTTTTGTACTTTTGTAAAACTTCTTACTCTTTAAGTGCTTAAAATAGTTTTGTATAAAAAAGAATGTGATAAAATGGAGTACTTTTATAAATTAACTGGCACAATCCCTTCAGAGCAAAGGGTACAAGTGCACATGTTGGAGGCAGAAGGGTATAAGTAAAAGCAAGGGCTTAAAGGATTGTATGATATACTAACAAGATGATGATATAAATTGGTTTCAACTACATGAAAAAAACAGCTAAAGTATGCAGCTTTCCACCTAAGTATACACACCAAACAACATTTTTACTCAGAATTTATAATAACCAACCAACTTTGAAGTCATTTATCTCAGAAGTAAGAAAAGTGCACTTGTATCCCTTTCCGTTTAGGTCCCTCAATTGAAATCACTTATGTAATTTTAATGAATTATTTATTCAGTCACTGCTGTATTGAACAGGGTGAATATGTTGGCTGATATCACACGCGCTGCCATTTCACTTCTTAGGAACTGGGAGGATTAAATTATGATTGGGTTAAAAGTGATCCAATCTAGTGGCCGGCGCTGAATAGTTACGGCCCAGAATCCTATTTGGCGATTAATTAAAAAAAAGTTTTTTCTTGATGAACGCAGGTCCTAACTGCCCTGTGACTATTACGGAAGTGTCCTCATCTCCATTTCCAACAGGGATGTTTTAGAAGACTTGGTTTATAGAATGTTCGAGTAATGGGATGCATTCGTCCCTCCTCTCTTTCCCTTTGTCTTTCGAGAAGATTTTGCCTGGGTGACTGATAGAGAAAGACAGAAGGATGTTGCACCAAGTAGATATTTACTCCGAAATATAAGGGAAATTAAATACATTAGGAATATTATTACGTTGGATTAGATCTTATCTCTATTGATCAATCACAAAGTATATGTAAAATATAATCGTAAACACTGCTCTTTGCTCGCGTTCGCTACCCTTCCTCCAAAAGTGTTTCCTATTGGGTTGGGTTTGAACCCCTGGTAAGCAGTATTAAAGCTCTAAAACAAATTTTAATCCAACATCTTGAATATAAAATGCCCAAATCTGGAAGATCCTTAAGGACTCGAAGGATCCCATCCCTATTAAAAGCCTCACTCTCTTGACCGACTTGTCACACTCCAAGTTGTGAGGGTGTTGTTAGAGAGAGTGAGGGTGTATTGGGGTGGCAGAAGGGTGTGTCACTGACATTGTCGTTTGTCAAAGTCTGTCGGTAGGCAAGAGTCAAGTGACCCCCCCCCCCCCAATCCCCTCAGCCTCGGGGCTCTTTTTCACGCTCTTTTCTCATTTCATTCCCCCCATCTGCTCTGTCCTTCTTGTCCCCCAGCAGGAGTGTCCCAAACAAGCGAACCTTTCCTTACGTACACATGGAATATTCTCCTACTTAAAGCCGAGTGTGTGTCCTACTATCATTGGTAACTATTAGCAAAACAAGTACTAATCGTGAGAACCTGTTTTCATACTTGGAACCTTTCACTGGCAAACTGAACTCTCATCTTTCAAACAAAAGTCAAATGAAATAGCACGGTTTTTGGAAAACAACGTTTTATAGTTTTCATTATACTCGTATTATTTATTATATACATCGATTTATGAATAGAATTTATAGCCGAAGCTATTATTTATGCTTATTAGTGGGAGTTACTCCATCTAGATATCATATTCTGAAAATTGAAAAATGACACCTGGACACGGGAATCGAGCCCGGCTAAGCCAAAAGTCCCGGGTTCGATTCCCGTGTCCAGGTGTCATTTTTCAATTTTCTGAAGATGTATGAATAACTATTTAGAAAATATGGCTGATCCAGTGGTGGAGTGTGGTGGGGCCAATTCAAAGCTTAACGGTAATTATATTTTCTCACTACGTGTTAATATTAAATAAAATTGTGTTAAGCTTTCTTAATTTAAAAAAATACAATATCACTAAACAAATATATAAACAGAAGGAATAAAATAATACAGGTTTTGAATTAAACTTCCCAAGTGATGATACTACTTGTACCAACATATAAGTAGGCCTACCACTGTATTCATTCTATTAATCTGCCATAAATATGTTTATTTTTGTACAGCTGTTCGTTGTGTTCTTGGACTGAAATTTGACCACGGAATATATATGGGACGCAATATTTACTGTTCCAAATGTTTTAAACTTAAATGCATTTTCCAAATGAACTCCATAGTTATCATGTTTTTAAATTCTTTTAATTAAATGTTTAATATTCTTACAGCCTACCGCTTTCCACAACCCCTCACCACCAAAATAATTATCATTATATATGTGTTTATTTACTTTATTTAAGGTACTTATGTGCACTTCCTGAACCGACTGATTATATGTGCACACGAGAATTTCTATGAGCGAGAGTGAAAGAGCCTACTAATTTAGCCGAGAAAGGTATTTTCACACAGGGTTCTTTTACATGCCACAACCGACCTGGGACCGACGGCTTTACTTCCCTCTGAAGGAAGTTGTGCTATGTATTTTTATTGGTCAAGAAAAACCCATCGACACCTGCTGGGTTTGAACCCATGAACATCGGGTCTTGAAGCAAGCACTTTACCTCAAGACCACCGAGGACGGCAGTTACCATTATATATTCAGTACAAGTCTTTATAATGAATTAAGTACTAAAACATCGCTAATGTGTGCGAGGCATCGAGCTTGTTTTGAAAGTGAATTCTCTAATTACTTTCTCTCTATCTTACAGGTAGAGAAAGTATTGTGATCGTCAAAAAAATCGAACTCGAGATTTTGATGAATTTTGACGTTTCATGACTTCCTGAATCCGAAAAAGTGGTTTTTGAATTTCCGTCTGTCTGTCTGTCTGTCTGTCTGTCTGTCTGTCTGTCTGTCTGTACCTCCAACTAGAGCCTAAACTATTTTACCGATTGAGCTGAAACTTGATATCTAGGGTTTTCATAGGGTTGCCCCGAGGGGTTTTTGGAATTGGATATCTACCCCTAAAATTAAGGGTAGTTTACTGAAGGGCAAAAAGGTAAAAAGTCGATTTTCTCAAAATCGGCTCTAACGATTTTGATTAAATTTCATTTATGAACATTAATAAATATTCCAAACAAAATGGCTACTCTCAATATTTCGGCAAAATCGTTTTAAGGGCTCCGGTCTGATGCGTAAATTAACATTTTTTATAATAGCTCCGAAACTATTTGAGATATGAAATTACTTAGCATTACAAATATGTATATATATTTATAATACAAATATTTTATTCGAAACATATTTTTATAAAATCAATAACTTTCAATATATACGCAATTATATATATATTTTTAACTTTTTGAGCATTAAAGCTTAAGTATTGCGACCGTAAGAAAAACTAACCTGAAATGTTGATGGATGTCGACGTCTCATGACCCCCCGAACCCTTAAAAATAGTCTTTGCAATGCCGTCTGTCTGTGTGTCTATTAAAACTTAAAATTAAGGGTAGTTTACTGAATGGCAAAAAGAGAAAAAGTCGATTTTCTCAAAATCGGCTCCAACGATTTTGATTAAATTTCATTTATAAACATTAATAAATATTCCAAACAAAATGGCTACCCTCAATATTTCGGCAAAATGGATTTAAGGGCTCCGGTCTGATGCGTAAATTAACATTTTTTTAAATAGCTCCGAAATTATTTGAGATATGAAATTACTTAGCATTACAAATATGTATATATATTTATAATACAGATATTTTATCCGAAACATATTTTTATAAAATCAATAACTTTCAATATATACGCAATTATATGAATTTTTTTAACTTTTTGGACATTAAAGTTTAAGTATTGCGACCGTAAAAAAAAACTAACCTGAAATGTTGATGGATGTCGACGTCTCATGACCCCCCGAACCCTAAAAAATAGTCTTTGCAATGCCGTCTGTCTGTGTGCCTATAAAAACTTAAAATTAAGGGTAGTTTACTGAAGGACGAAAAGAGAAAAATTTGGTTTTCTCAAAATCTGCTTAAACGATTTTGATTAAAATTCGTATCTAGGCGTTGATTAAGATTATAAATAAACTGGCTATTTTCATTTTCCTATGAAAATGATTTTTAGGGTACTTTACAGAAGCGTTAATTTCCGTATCTCCACAACTATTGGAGAAACTAAACAACTTATCATTGCAAAATTGTAGGACTATTAGAAATAAAAACTTTTATTTGACATATATTTTTATAAAAACAGCAGTTTCTGAGATATTTGCAAATATATTAATACAATTTTGTGAGCTTTAGTTGTAAACATATACTACTTAAGTCTTAACGCAATAATACTCCAATGCCATAGAGTAATTAAATATAAGTAAGTATCTAAAAAAAGTATGTTATTTTTCCTTAAATCTCTTAGGAGAAATGTTTGCATAGCAATGATCTATCTCCATTTTAGACTCAATAGTCAATATTTACATTTTTTATTGGTCAAAATGTATAAATGAATAATTAAATATCAATGCGATGACTTGAAGATCTGCAACACCTTTTAAAATGTTAAAATTTTAACCAGAAATCGAAATTTTAATACGAAGTGTTGACCCTTGTGGAAGACATTAAACTGTTTGAAATGCTCTTAGGTGGACAAAGATGCGCCTCTTTTCTCATTGATTCTATATCATTGTATATTATTTTATGCGTGTTCTTATGTGGAGTGGTGATGATACAATGTACATTATTCCGTTCAGAAATCTTACGAGTTTATAGAAAGAGAGAGAAAGTCTGTGCGGTGTGCCGTACCATTTATTTTTACTTTCTCGCGACCTTTAGTTTAAAGAGAGTTTTGTGATCGTCATAAAGAATGGAATTCAAAATGTTGATGAATGTTGATGTTACATGATCTCTTAAACCCAAAAACGTGCTCTTCGCGTTACTTTCTGTCTGTCTGTGTGTCTGTCTTTGTGTCTGTGTATTTATGTGTATGTCTGTGTGTCTAACTGTATGTCTCTTTGTGTGTTTGTATGTGTGTCTGTCTATGTATTTATGGGCATGTCTGTGTATCAACCTTTATGTCTGTCTGTGTATTTGTATGTCTGTCTGTGTGTGGCATGTATGTCTGTGTGTTTGTAAGTTTGTCTGTGTAATTGTACTTTTGAGTGTGTGTTTGTTTGTTTGTCTGTGTGTCTCTCTGTCTGTCCATCTGTGAATCTACAGCTAGGTCTAGAAACCATTTTACTGATCGAGTTAAAATGGGGTATCCAGGGTTTTCAAAAGGCTCCCCAGAGGTTTTTTGTTTGGGAATTATTGTTCTTGGTCTAGAATGAATGCTAGTTTACACAAAAGTGAAAAGAGAAATGTTTTTTTCGGAATTTTCTCAAACGAATTTGATGAAAACTAGTAGTTAAGTATTGTTTAACATTACAAACAAATGGTGAATCAACTTTTTCCGGCAAAACGATTCAGATGGTAACTTACATATGTAGATATTGCCCATTTTGTTAGTGCCCTCGGAACTCTTTGTTTGAAATAACTTCTCATTGCAGAGTTGAAGGGATTAAAAATAAAAATAAACGTGTATTATTAATATATTTTTAAACCAATTCTACAAGCTATAAACAATTATATTTTAATCGGAGGTCTGGGAAATTGGAAGTATAAAATTTAAGATTCTTTACGCTCCAGAAAATATGAAAAGTCTTAAAATTAGAGACTCTGAGATGGGGAATGGGGCCGTGCTTTCGAAATTTACGAAACTAATAGAAATAATAAACTAATTCTTGATGAAATTTTAATGTTAGCTTTTGGGGGGTTGGGTGGGTTCACAAATTTTTCTTAGCAACGTGTCTTACCACCCGTTCCTTTTACACGCTTATGTACTAATTACGCTGATGGTTTTAGAGATTAATGAGGCTATATTTAGAATAGTACCCACATTTGCGTGTAGAGAGTGTGGAAAACCATTTTGTAAAAAACTAGGACACCAAACTGAGATTCAAACCTTGATCTCCCCGTCATCGGCAGTCTAGTCTACTGGGAGAGTAGCACCTTAGACCACGTGGCCACCGAACGGGTATGGCTCAGAATTGGGGGCGTTAGTGATAATACTTATGTGCCACTCAGATGGGTGAATTTTTGTTGCCTTGGAAATTTGGGGAACAGGGATACTGCCACGAGGGGGGTGGAATGGGGATTGTAGGGGGGGCATTGGTACCACGGTACTGGGTCTGGAACTCCCAGAGATCCCAACCAAGATCCAGATTAAAAAATTAAAAAAGTTGGTGAAACAAACTATAAAATAAAACATATATATTAAGCAATAAAATTCCAATACATGCTAAGAAATAGTGCATGTGTAGGCCACCAGATGGATCTACCATCGGAGGAAACTCACTTGGAACTTAATTGGAACTTAATTGCATTTGTCACAATATCATTGTTTCGGTCCATTCTTGTATTTCGTTTCCAAGTATTTGTTAATTTCAGGGAGTCTATTATTTTTGTACTGAAATTATATTTGTTACGCGAAGAGAGTTGGGTATTTAATCGAGTTCAATTTTGATTTAAATATGTTAATGTATCATGTTCATCGGTGTCCAGTTACGTATTAATTTGCCTATTTTGCTTTTGTTTTGTGACAGAATTTTTTTTATGTACAAATTCAAGTCGAGCAGTGGTGGCTTAACAGGTAGGAGGGGGGGGGGAGGCTTTCCTCCCTGTAAATAATTTGTGTTCCCCTCATACTCACTGCAATAAACACGCCCCCATTCTCTAGCTTTACTTCACTCCTGTCAGATAATCTCAAATATTAAGATAAAATAGCCTTCTATCAAACTCTAAATATCTTATAGAGGCATACATTTGTCTAAAATATTGGTTGGTATGGACAACTCCATTTAGTGAGGCATCTAATAAAAAAAACCAGACGAAGACCACTCAAAATAACTTCTAGAGGCATTCAATCATTAACCTTTTCTAGAAGATAATTACAAATAGTTTATGAAATCATTCAGTTTTAAAAAATTTGCTATAAGAGGCCCACTCTAAATATCCTCTGGATGCATAGGCCTATAATTTACAAAACAATATCAACTGAAAGAGGAGCTCTTCAAATAGCTTTTAGAGGCATCAGTTTTTCAAAAATCTGTTTCTTGGATAAGACCACTGAAACGCCCCCTTTGGCTTGGGGGCTGAAGCCCTAAAAAACAAAGTTTGTTGTAACTAATTTACACCCTTTCCCTAGACAAATAAAGTTCCACCAGCACTAAAGTCTATTAGTAGAAGTTTTCCCCCAGTACCAGGCCTCCTTTGAGCCCCTGGCAGCCCTTTTGGGTGTCATCTATGATGGTACAAATAAAATCTACTAAAGATCATGTATAGAAATAACAATTTCTCTATGTTAGGCACTCATTTTATGATGAGCATGTTCCATAATATTACACTCACTCTACGGTATTTACGGAATACTCGACCGATGTGGTCTTGACATTATGAAGGCTTAGAGAGGACTGTTGATTAAATTCTTGTTCTTTACTTATAGGCCTTTGGCCTGTTCCTTTCCAAGGGCTCTAAAGGCTGTCCTTCCAGTCCATTCCAAGGGCTCTAAAGACCGTCCTTCCAGCTTCGCCTCGGTCTTCCAGGTCCTCTCCTCCCTGGAGGTCTTTCATCATTCATTAAATTAAAATAAAATAAACTATTTTAGTGACATAACGACACGTATTGACTGTATGGGATTCAGAGAGGACTGGGGTGGATAACCCTGAGGGGGCTCACAACGCACCCTAAACAATAGTGATCCTTCCAGAATCTTCCATATAGCCATACTCTGTCACCCCTTTCTTTGAACGTCTCTAGTAAGAGAAAAATGGTGTAGTTTTGCAATACCTTGAAATTGCACCATCTGAACTCTACAAGTAAGTGTGACATTTAAATTTCAGATTCACTTGCACCTAAGTCGGGTAAATTAGTTTGTTTTTTTTCAGGCGAAACATCAAACCTAGTGAAAACATAGTTTTATACACGTATGGAAATGTTTTATTTGTCAACGACTCCACAAATTAACGACTACCTTTAGTAAGTTAACCAAATAAACGGTTTAAATTGGTGTAGTCACTGTACCAAGATTGGCTCTTTCACCCGGAGGCATTGTTGGGATGCATACCAAAACAAATATTAGTTCATGTGTATCACAAACTGATAGGAGACAACTTATAGGAGATGGCTCAGTGGTAGAGCATTGGCATGCCTGGGTTCAACACCCGTGTCCAGATTGTCATTTTTCACTTAATTGAACAAAATAAACATTTTAAATGTGCCATCTAAGAAACAAAAATAAAGTTAATTGAAAGAAGCATTCCATAGTGAGTGCCTTATCACATCAAACAAAATGGTTCTGTTGGCTTAGTACCAAACGGTAAACAATAACGTATTCAACACATCCGTCAGCTTTAAATGCTAGACAATAATTAATAATAATAATATGTAGCACCGTGTCTTACTACCCGTTCGAGTTATACGCACTTACGCTAATGTGCAATGGTAGGGTGATTGTGGGATGAAATGGAGGAGTTACAGTTTAACGTGTAATCCGAACCACGGTAGAGGCCTGGCATTCCTCACATTCACAAGATGTGATTAATAAACGTCTTGTCAGAGGTGAAGGAAGGGTCTGGCAATCAGATAAATCTGTGCCGAGACCGAGGATTGAAGCCCGCACCCCAGCACAGAAGTCTAACACCAGGTCACCGATACCGTACAAATAAAGAGTGCAGCATGAAAATTCCCATCTTGATCCGGTGAGTAATTTTTTTAGTTTACTGGCAACAAACAAACAGACATACGCACAAAAATTATAAAATAGTATTATTTGCTCTTCTTTTTTGTTACCCGCCTCGGTGGCGTAGTTGGCTAACGCGCTAGTCGAGTTGAGCTCGACCGCCGAGGACGGGGAGATCGAGGTTCGAATCTCGGTCGGGTGAACTGGAGGTGGTTTTTCCTAAATGGTTTTCCACTCTCCCTCCACGCAAATGCGGGTTCATTTCCTCTAATTTCAACCCTCCCAATTCCTAATCCATTAGCGTAATTAGAACATAAGCGTATAACCCGAACGGGTAGTAAGACGCGGTGCTAAATATATAAATTCTTTTTGTTAATATACTACACATTAAAAATAGAAACTCCACCAAAATTCTAATGTATGACAGACTTAAGAGTTAAATTATATGTATATGTTATAAAAAGTGGATAGACGATATTACAGTATTACGACTTTGCTTACGAGACTCAAGAACCCCAAAAATGAACAAACTCTAAAACCAAAGATTATTGAAAAGAGGGAGTATTAGTATGGGCGGTGTACCGTACCATTTATTTTTTAACATTTCTGTAATGACAAAACGTGACGTGTTATATTAGGTTAACACACGATGTGTTGATATAAACGCATATTGTTTGGAAATATTACCACGGACTAATCAAACTAATGTAACCG